>JAAMPD010000201.1:0-73622 GCA_025266255.1 Trissolcus basalis
ACGTCCCTCGGATAATGTTTAGTCAATTTTCGCGTCTACTTTTTCCTGACTGACAATCATAATGAAAATTGAAAACTCGCGACTCTCCTCGATAATCTTGTCCCAAGGAAAAGAAAGGAGGAGGGAACGAAAAAAAATCTAATTGCAGTTTTTGCACATTTTTGTCACGTCTTTGATTCATATTGTAATTAAATTTATTGCCCGCAATACTTAATCATGTTACAGCAATGTATCATTTTTTTCCCGGTCCCGGCATTTTATCTCCATTATCTTTAGTTTATTTGAAGTAAAATTTTTTCTAATACAATTAGCTGTTTGTTGGGACAACAATTTTCGTGACTTTTTTTCTTTCGATTCATTTTTGTCTCCCAGATGTTCACAAGTTGGAATCAAAATTCAAGGAATTTTTATGAAAATTATCATGGAAAATTATTATGGGCAAGGAAATGTTATTCTATCGGTATTCTAGAATGAAATTATTTTTAACATTATTGTATACTTACTTGAGATGAAGAATTCCAATAAGTGGTTGGACTCGGTTGACAAATTTTCGATAAAAGAAAATTTTGAAAATGATTCAGTCTCCAACAGTTTGCGTTCATTTCATCACTCGAGTGTATAAAACTGATCTGTTGAAATATTCAGTTTTTTTTATGTTGTCAGAAAAAAAATGAATAATCGACACATTATCAGAGAATATTATATTTACGATTTACGTTACATAAACATAAGTTGATGGCGTGTAGGATCAATGAATAATAACACATGGAATAAATTTTCTGATAAACTAGCGTTTAATAGATTACGTCGAGGTTTAATACAGTTTTAATTTTTTTTTCAGAATCTCAGAAAATCAAATGCAATTGACAGCAAAAGAATGTCATTCAACTCAGAAAAAGAATGAGAAGAGGCGAATTCGACGCAGTATGGCCTGTAGACACACTTCTATTGTACCATATTGGCTCATTCAGTTTTGTTTTACTCTCTCCAAAACGCCAAGCGAATGTGACTTTTTTTAAGAATAGTGTTCGTGTCCATGATGAGATACAAATCTCAAATATTTGGGGTAAGGACAATAACTTGTTTCCTATTTTTTTTCTTACAAAATATTTAAACAAAATGTTTGAACAAAATTATGAAATAATAAATGATAAAATAAATTACACGCTGATGATCATGCCGGAATTTATTTCAATAAAAGTAATCGCTCTCAGGAGTTGTGTGCTGCAAACATATATGTCTTCAACGTGATTTGAGTTCTTTGACCTGACAGCACTGGCAAAAAATACTTGTGTGCTCGAGGAGTTTTTCGATTCGCATAATCGAGACGATTACGCGTTGAATTCACGCGCGATCAAATGAACCTTTGCATCACCAAATCGATTCGGTATATTGATGTTATTACAGAACATTGACTGTGCAGCCGGCTGTAACTCGTGTTTCTATGCAAATTCGAAACAACTAATTTTCAAAACTCGGATGCGGAAAGCTCCCAGGGCGGAAATATATATTCAACTTTGATCCATAATTACCGGCGTGATATCGATTGCTGGTAATACTGATAACATGAAAAACCATATTTCAATATTACACCAGCAAGTAATCCACTGATCAATAATTATTCAAATTTCGTCTCGTTGGTTCTGGCGCAAACTTGGAAATTGGAAACGCAAAAAAAAAAAAGAATGCGCACATTTTTCGTTTCGAAAAAATCATTTTCAATTCATCACAGCATACTGAATGTTGAACGTTATACAAAAGTTGTGAAACTTGTTGGACACAATGGGACATATGTCATTTATTTTTTTATAAAAACGATTTTTTATCTCGTCTCAGACTTTTCACTCAGGTTTAAGTAGAAGATTTTTAACTGACGTTTTTTGAAACTAACAGTAAAAAAAACATTCCTTCAATTTTACTAAATTGAACGTAAAATTTTCTACAAAGTACATGCAATTTCAAATGTTCAATTCTGAATTTTAATTTATGAAATGAAAGTTTATCAAAGGATTCATTTTTGCAGAAAATCTTTGGTTCAGAGATATGGTTAGGAACGGTTTAGAAAATAAAAAATCAACATAACGTTTCAACTTGAAATAAAATTTGGAAACGTGATATGTTTGTCAAGAGTTTTCAGAAGTTATATCTTGATCGTTTTTATAAATGTTCAAACCTGGTTGTTATGTCTGACTGCATCGGCGTCGTGTAAATTACAAATTCGTATAATAATAATCACAGTACACTTGTATCAAACGTTTCATATAAAAATGATGGTTTGAAAAATTAATGACTTTTTAACACACAGCAGATGTTTTTATTTTTTCATTACGTGGCACATTTGGAAGGTGACGAAAAAGGAAAAAGGAGTGACGTGAAAAGCAACGAAATCAACTTTTCACAATCGTGCTGAGGTCTTGAAAATTCAATCGTACTATTTTTCTAATGCGTGAAAAATCAAGTTTTATTAATTTGCCAACAAACGTTACACAAACAACAAAATCCCTTATAACTCAGTCCAACAAAAACGAATGCAAAAATTGTAGAAAACTGACATAACTTGGTGCATTGTCACTTATTTCAAACAAGAAAAATAATGTTTCATCTTTCTATTCAATTATACTTTATTCTCTTCTTTCTTTTTTTTCAGTTACAAAAAGTAAGGGAATTTGCATCGGGGGAAAAAATCACACGTACAAACAAAAGAATCTGTGTACCGTAAATTGCATGACAATTTTGAATTGATGCGGCCACATCATCGATCTTCGGTTCATACAAAAATGGTTGAACAATAACTAAACCCAAACACAATTGTATAGGAATCATTATTAGTTTATTCAATCAATTGTCTGTCATTGCCAGTTCGCATATACATACATATACTTAGATAATGTAAATTCAGTTAATTTAATAATTATAGGAACCAAGTTGCTTACACACTATATGATGTGTTTTCATATGTCTTTCATTATGAACAAGCTATGTATGTATATCATTTCGCGAGGCGCGTTCAGAGAGAGAATAAGTTTCTTTTTAATCAGCAGGCTCAGATCTGTCGGTCGGTTTCAAATTGAAAAGTACCATCGGTATTTGTATTTGGGATACGCGTCGTCGTGGATGGACAAAAATTGGGAAAGGGGGTATGAAATGTATAGGAATTGATAAGAAAGGACAGGGGGCAGGGGGGGAGGGAGTAAGGGCAGGAGAGTCGAGGTCTTTGCGTGCCATCTTTTAGCGAATAGTACGAGCTAGCACCAGCGTGTGTTCGCGTGTATATTCTGTCTCCGTTCTCGAAATTTGCATCATTTGTTTTTATACATCCAGCTCGTAAACAGGTCGTAAATGACATGCACGCACGTACGTGTGTGTGTATGTCATATCGTGTAATTGAAAATGTATACAAGTGTATCTTTGTATGTGTCAATTGGGAAAACATTATAGTTGCAGTGTTACAGACTACAGTTAGTCATATCATTATGTATATACTTTTATATATATATATCCAATAATATATATATATTTATATATATAATTCCTCGTATCATTCATCGTTATCTTTATAATTAGTAGTTATAATTAATTACTTGCTTAGATATGAAACCTAATAGGAACATGATTGCACCGGCCCTTTAATCTCGTCCGAGGTTGACGTTTGACTTGGCGCCCAACGCGCATGTACTCTTTTATTCACCTTTTAGCCATGTGATCCTACGTTTGTAAGAAACGCGTGCTATCGCGCGTGCTGCACGTGCACACATCTCGTTCGGATGTGTATACGTGCGCAAGCCAGGGCCTCCTGTTCGATACATTTGGCTACCCATACATATATATAGTTTTTATATAAAATAATATATGTATTGTGTGAATACACGTTTCATTTTTATTTTTCTTCCTTTTTTTTATCAGTTACGTATCAGATACTTGTTTGCTTTGATTGCTGAAGGCCGATCTCGTGGGCGTGTTTTTCTTTTTTTCATTTTCTTATTTTTTTTCTTTTTTTTTTGCTAATGTGGAATACAGAGCTGGGGTTTCAATAATTAGGCTGATCACTTTGCGCGCTCCGCGTTTTATAAAAAGGTTTTGGGGCGCGCGCACGGCAAACATGAGATTTAATCGTATCGAACTCACGAACGAAATTAAGCCTTGAGTTTGAATTAGTCCACTGCGGGGGAGAAAGAGGAATTGTTTTATATGCAAATCGCGCTAACGCCAAATGTGAACGCCAACCTTTTGAAGATTCGAGCCGGCGTTTTGCGGGCGAACCGCACTTTTATGTCCGCCCTGTTAGGACCACAGCAGCCCGTTAATGAGTACACATAGATATACACATGGCAATCTCTCACAAGAATTAATCACTATCATTTTTTTATCTGTTAGTATTATTATTATATAATAGTCAAGATCGCACAATTCAATTTCACAAATCGCAATTCATAATCATCGTAATCGTCATCAGTCGTAATCCATAATAATAAATAATCAATCAGAGGTCATATAATATAAATGTAATAATGGCAATAGCAATAATAATAAATAGTTAATATTCATTAAGTTACAATAATCAGTGATCCGTCAATAATAATAACCAATCAACGTGAAGCAATCAATAGGATTAATGTTTATTGCAGTCGCCGCTAACATATTGAACAACTCAACGATAAAACGCAAAACACCCTACGATCTCAATTAGCATTATGTTTTTTTTTCCATCCTTTTTTTTCCATTCGCTTAAAACACATTCAGGTTTTATAATTTTCTTTTTTTTTTTCTTGTTTATTTGTTTCTTTCATTTTTCTTCTAACCAATCAGTCGATTTTCATTATTGTTTGTTTTCTTTTTCTTTTTCAGATCAACCTATTGGACAACGAACATAGTCATCACGGAACGGAAAAACGCAAACGGATACAAAAAACTGATACAATCTTCAACCGAAATAATGCGTCTTTAGGACCGTAAAACGCAACTCTTAAAAGTTCATCCTTCATATTCAGCACACATCACTCATTCATTGTTGATTTAGGAACAGCTAGTAGCGAGGTTTGGTTACTCTATCACGCGATCTCCTTTTTTCCTCTAAACTCAAAAACTCGAAAAAGAAAAAACAATTTTTCTTCTTCTTCTTCAATTTCTCTTTTTTTTTCTTCTTATCTTTTCGTGTCCGCCGTCTTTCCTGCGTACACGCGCACGTACGTAATGTGATCGTTCGGATAGCCACTGGTTTGTCAATCGGCTTGCATTTGTAGGGTTTTTTTCACATGGTACAATATGTATAGACTGATGTCTCCGAAGAAAGGAACGGGAGTGCGCGCCTCCGCGTGTGCGCTCGTGTAACGACGTGCAAGAGAGGGTGTGACCAGAAATCGCGCCTCAAAAGTGTGTTTCTTTTTTGTTCTTCGTACCTTTTAAAAAATTGTATATAAAATATAAGTTTATCGCGCGTGACAAAGTAAATCACGAGTCATGTATCTAACTCGCGTCGCGGTATCGCCGACAGGATTGTCCGCTTCCAATCCGAGTCCTCCGTACGATTTTTTTTCCTTTTTGTTATCGCGTATTTTTTTCTTCTTATCTCTTTTTTTTTGTATTTCTTTTTTTCTTTTGCCCCGATCGTTTTTGTCGCAATTATTGCAGTCTTACAAAAACACCTCTTATTGATCAGCATCGTCTTCGATGCACCGTCACGTATACGCAGACGAGCACTGCGTAAATCCGTCATCCCCCTTAAGTTTCTTTTTTTCCCCCTCATTTTTAGTCAAATATTTATATATAATATATAATATAGTATACACAATGATAAAACATTAATAATGTGAATTCTACTCCGCGCGGGTAATGATCACAATTAGCCGAAACAATAATCTTAAAACGGGCTTGCGAGGTTTCAAGTTTTTTAATTCTTTGTTTCATTTGTTTTTTTTTTTTTTTATTTTTGATGTTAGCATCGTATGATAAAAAGTCGCCCGCACGAACATCTCGGAATAACTGTCGCGGCCAATGCTATTTTTGATAGGAACGTTCTTAGTTACAGTTTTTATTTTGCGTAGTAAATAAGAGATAACCCGAGAGAAAAAATAGTTTTGTTTTCATCATCATCGTGATGAATGATTGAAAATAAAAATGAATGTTGATTGCTCGTTTTAATTCAAGCTCTAATGTTAGGAATTGGAATACAGTTTTATTATAGTAATAGAAAATCATAAATGTTTAGTTTCAGAGTTTCAAAGTTGTTGCTTTCTTTTTAGAATTTAAAATTGTAATTTTCCCTCGGTGAAATTCATTTTTTATCTCAAAATGTTTGATTTGAATCGTAATTGGTAACGTAAATTGTGGTACCAAAATGTCGATTTTTCTCATCAAGTTATAATCATACGTGCAAATGCCATAGCCACGTGAAATAGTTTAAAGGCTGTAAAAATGTACACAATGGATATAATTGTATTCCATGTCCACATGCATATGAATATATCATATCATTTTATGAATCACAATGTCGTTAATTCAAACATAATATTAATAAACGTTCGCCAACATTACATAGAAAAGCATTTGTGACAGGAACCTCAAGTTTCTTATCTTAAAAATATTATTACTTTTGTGTGTTTCTTTTTATACGAGTCAGCTTGAACCAACCCTACCCTCGTACTTTTTCACCATTGTCTCTCACTCGGTTTCGCAAAATCACTCATTTGACTACCTACGGCAGTATTTTCGTTTTTTTGTTTGTTTTATTTTATTTTCCCCCTTTTTTATAATCGGTTACAATACTTTGCGCGATATTACGATTTCATTGACAACGTGGTATGCATTTTTTTATCGCGTCAGCGTATTGAGTGTTTTTTTTTAAGTATAATATATAGATATATGTACATAATATACTTCAACTACTTATATATATACCTTCTTTTAATTCTCCGTATCATTATAGTTTAATTAGTTCGCGCGGTCGTGTATTTATATATTTATATATGTATATTATATTTATGTACATCTATCTATACACATACTAATTGCATTGGAAAATTTTTGCGTTCGCGTATTTGTTTGACTTGCACTCGAACCCCACTCTATGTTTCTACAAAGTTTCAACTGAATTATTTCGTACCTTACGTTTCTAATAGTAAATTTGCATTCGCGCTTGTTCTTCGCGTGAAACAACCGATTGTTTCTTCATTTTAATCGAATCTAAGTCCGCGGACACACAATTCAGCTGTTTGTTTTAATGTTTGTTTTTTTTTCTTCAATTACAACCGATCTACTAGTTTTTACTCTACTTCTATCGTTATCTTTAATACTAGTCGTTTTTTTTTTCATTTAGCTTTATTACGCGCACTTTTATTTCATATAGGAACCATGTTGCTGGATTTACTTGTCCAATTAGAACTCAAGTTTCCCCCGACCCAGCTAAATGAGGGAGCTTCATCATTTTTTTTACTTTTTTGTTTTTTATAATTTAGCAACCCGCCCACCCCGGTTAATATATAAAAGCAATTCTCTTGTTTCAGATCTCCAAGCGAACAAAAATGCATCTTCTTGCAGTCGATATCGACAAGTCGCAACATTGCTTTGCGAATCGTACGGACGCACACGTAGAGGGGGGGACCAGTGTGAAAAGAGCGCGACAACCGAGAAAAACAAAATTAAACTTTTGTCATATATATTTATACGTTTTGACATGATATAAATATATATTTGTATACGTACGTACTCGTGGCGGTAACGGCGTGTACCGCAGACTCTATACCCTACGATGCCGCGTGGCGTTTCATTTTTTTTCTTCTCCTTCATCTCTTTTTTACTATTAGTAACTTTTTAAAATTTTGTTATTATTACTTTACATAGGAACGTTTTGTCAAACCACCCGTCAGCAACCTCAACGTGTCAACTCTTGCAAGTCTTGGTCTCCAATCATAATCTCGTTTTCTTAATACTTGGCCATCTGCTGTTCCGTCGAGGAACAGTAATTTTTTTCTTTTGTTTAAAGTTTATTCGAAACTGTCACGATGTGACGGTATCCTCGATGCTGGTTAGCGCATAGGAAATCTCGTAGTCGATCGATTATTGTTTCATTCTTAAGTCGTTTCAATAAGTTTCGTTTCGTAATTTTACTTTTGTAGAGGAACTTTGCTTTTGTTTTTTTTTTTGTTAATTTTATTTTTTAATTATTTCTTTGCTTTTGAAATGTGTATAAGCGCTTCGCCGGACACGCTTAGAGAAATATTATTATAAAAATAATAGTCAAGTGGGAGCAACGGCTGGAAATGTCGAGAAGCGGCCTCAACGGGCGCCGCCAATTGCAGCGACTTCTTGCACGAGCTTCTGTCTCTTGGCCTCCGGTTCGTTGTTGTTGTCCTGGCCGGCGCGAGCCGTTGAGCTCTCGGCAGCCGCCCTCGCTGCCAGGAGCGTGATCTGGTTCACCACGTCCTCCATCTCGTCGGTGAGGGGGTTCGCCTCCTCGCTCTGCTGCACGCCTGCGCACTCCGGGCTCTTCAGGCTGTTGATCTGCTGCGGCTGCAGCTGCTTCCGCTGGCGTTCCTGCTGGTTCGCGGCGCCCTCCAGCGACCTGTGCAGGCCCTCGACGTGACGCCGGGCCTCGCCGACGCTCGCAAATGTGCGCCCGCCGTCGCACAAACAACACACGTAACGGTACTGGATCAGACGCAACGCACCGCGCCGCTGCTGATTGCCGAGGTAGCACGAGCGCTGGTGAGCCAATAACGTGGATTCCTGAGGATAAGCTCGACCACATCGCCGGCATACCAGGCATATCTCGCTCTCAACCTCGCGGCACTGACTTGGAAGGTCGCCCTCGTCGCTGTCACCGCCGCCAGGAAGCCGCACCGTCTCCAGCCCCGGGTGGTTCGGGTCCTGCTGCAGGAACGCCTGCATCAGAGCGCGCGGCACCTGCACCTGACTGCCGCCCTCAACTTGCAGCGACATCAAACCACCGTCGTTCACGCCGCTCACCATATTTGCAGTCGCTACTGAAAACAAACGAAAAACGTTCCCCTGTTAGTACGGTCTTATGTTTTTTTTGTTATAAATTTAGTATTAGAAAAGTCTATTAAAACGCACGTCAAATTGTAATTTTTTAAAAATTGGTTAAAGAAACTTTGTCCATTAAAATTTGTAGAGTTTGTGAAAGATGTATAAAAAGGTTCGTGAATTGAGTATTGAAACTGATGTTCTTTGAGATGAGTTGTTACTATCTGTATTCAAAGATCAAAATCTTGTTGTAAAATCTGAGTGTTTTCTTGATTGGTTTTGGAGTAATTAAGAAGTGAGGTTTGAACTTTATAAATGTTCGTATCACATTTCCCAAATATTTTTGACCAATTTCAAAATTTTCGAATTTGTGGGCGTTTT
This sequence comes from Trissolcus basalis, assembly GCA_025266255.1. Classification (NCBI taxonomy): domain Eukaryota; kingdom Metazoa; phylum Arthropoda; class Insecta; order Hymenoptera; family Scelionidae; genus Trissolcus; species Trissolcus basalis. The sequence continues at coordinate 9,361 of JAAMPD010000201.1, forward strand.
CAACATGGTACGTGTCATGTTGCATTCACGTGCCAAAAATCTTGTAACTTTAATCATGTTAGTTGAAATTTTAAATATTTATATTTTATTATATTTATGTATGGGTTCCATATATGGTTTTTAGATGGAGCCATATCTTTGGATAATTGCGGTTCTTAAACAGTTTGAAAACTATTGAAAAAACAATTTTTTTTGTAAAGACAAAATTGAAATTGAAAATTTAAACAATCAAATGAATTTATGTTTCGAATGAATGTGTGAATTCAGTTTCGGCACTTTCACACATTATTTCACGCTTCACAATTACTTGAAGTGTTTCTACTTATAGTTACAAAGTACAATGTCAAGATTTTTGTTAATGCGAATGCAACATGATTTGAACGATGTTAGACAGAATGTGAAGTCCCGTGCGAAATCGTGCTCATGGCCATTGTATTTGTATATGTTTTGATTCAACATGAAAAATCGAAAAATCGAGTGGCAAAGAAAAAGGAAAAGACATCCTTGCAAATGTCATATATATTCTTGTAACTGCGAATCTGCATGCATATTTTATTTTCCCTCCGCGCGATTAACCGAGAAATTATCTTCTCAATGCTTCCCTCGTGTCCCTGTCGAGGAACACTTCTGTAAAATCTCGTAAAACTTCACGCATTTATTTTAATTAAGGTTATTAAAAACAGGTTTTTCATTTCGAATCTAACTATAAAACCCGTTCGCATAAATTGTCAGCGTACACATTGAAATAAAATTTTTTCATCGCCTGAAATGATACCACGGATGGTGTTCTCGAATGTTTAATCTAAAAATTTGTTACAAATTGCTGGACACTCCGATGTAATCAACGTTTCATATTTATATCGTGTCTTTGATATCTTAATTCTCTCAACGTATCTTCATATTGAGTAAATAAGTGAAAAATTTACTAAAACCTCTTCCCTTGAAAGGAGAAAAAAATGCACAAAAGCAACTGGCTAAATTACAAAGTATTGCGTACTTTCATCATTTGCCAGTAATTTCTCTATAATTACAGCCCGGCAGCCCGTTTTTTATGTTTAATTAAAAAAGGACGAAACAAAAATTTTAATTCTCATCAACATTTTATTTTCGACGCGAGAAATATAATTGTCACATCGAAATGTTTCCGAAAGTGATTAGAGCAGTTGACAAGTTTACGCAGTGACGCGCGTGGAATATCATTGTAGCAGATGAGAGTCGTTAGAAGACAGGAAGTGTTAATGATACCCCTGCTCATTCACTCGACGCTCTCCTGTAATTATCGAACTATAGTTAAGAGGCAGAGGGGAGAGGGAGAGTAAACTAAGCACCGGAGGGAAAGGCGAGGTTGTTGTCTGAGCATCGATCTTAGTCACTTTAAATTAACAGTTATTAAAGGAGGAGCAGCGCATTTAATATGTCACCGACAATATTTGGTAGATTGTATCTCTTTATTTTCAATCAAACAAGCGTTCAAATCAGAGCATCATTTGTCAGACATTCAATAACAATCAATAATCTTTTGTCATCTCTATATTGTTTTATTGCAAAAAACTGTCACATTTAAAAACGTTTTTCAAAACATATGTTTTAAAATGAAACACAACTTTTTGCAATGTCGAAGAAATTTTTCAATCGGACTGTTTGTTTCTTTTCTTCTTTTTTTTTGTTGCTTTTTGAAGTCTGAAATCGGATTATGTTGTGGTTTAAAGTTACACGAAGATAAGAACGGGGAGATAAATGTATGATAATTCATGAATCGTAATGTCTCCTGATGTCGAGATTAATTCATTTCATCAGTGAGTGTAGATTAATACGAATAAATGAAGCGTAATTTGAAATTGAATTGAATTGGATATGGGCAGGCATGAATCATTTCCGGATGTTGTATGATGTTACACACACGACGCGCTATTTCAAAATGCTCGTATAATAAGGAAGAGGTCCACGCTAACTGCCGTCTAAACAATGATGCGTGTGACACCCTTGAAGATGGGGTTATTATCAAAATGAGTTGCAGTTATTCCTTTGAGTGGCTTTGATTTGTACTCCCTCATCCACTGTAACGCCCAACTTGTACCGCAACGCGTACCACGACAGAGTTAGTTCACGTGTACGCGTATTAACTCGCTTTAACGTGCGAGTAGTAATCATCTTGTCTCTTTTTCAAGTGTGAAGCAACTCATTTGCTTGCGAATTGAGATAGTAACGTCTCACCGACACCTCCGTGTGTATTTTTCTTTGCATGTGTAAAACGTACAAATGCGATTTTGATTTCGTTAAAAAAAACACGTCCCATGAAAAATTGTTCCGATAACAATTAAGTTGTATCAATATTTCACTCAAAGATAATATGCCTTCGAGATTGACTAAAAAAAGAAAAAAAAAGAAAAAAAGAAAAAGAGAACTAAATGCAAAAAAGTGTGATATCTATTCGAGTTTGTTAGTTTGATATTTATGAACGTTTTTCAATTTGTAGAAAATTTTTTACGCCTGGTATATATTATACCTACACGCTGTGTGTGGTACGATCTGAAAATTCTAGATTAAGTTAATAATCCGTGCGGGCATTTTTTGCCGCATAAATAACGACAAAAGTGTGATATTAATGAACGTTAGAGCGGTCGTTAAGTCGGAAAGATGGTGCGCACAATCGCGAGGCGTGTTAAAAGTAAAATGAATTAACAAGTATTAAAAGGAATATGGAAAGAAATAAATAAGTGAGTCACAAATCGCCGAGCGTGTCGTATAGCCTCGGAAGATACGCGATTGTGATACATTTAACTACGCTGCAAAATATGCAGCAATGCATTCCACATATGCGCTAGTCATGTTCTCACACGTGGGACATACACAAATATAGGAAAACACGTCGAGGGCGTAGGCGTGCATTCCTGCCCTCGCATTATCTGTTCTCTCGCGGATCATCCTCGTCTCTGGCTTTCTCTCTCGCGCGCGTTGATTCCCCGAGTCGTTCGCCCGGCCGGCTCTTATTCGTTGATTTTTAAATCCTGCTTCTTTATACGAACGGCGGCTTACTTTTTTTTATTGTTTTTTCATTCATCGAGTCCGCTATCGCGGACACTCGACTCGTAACGGCTGTTTCACACCTCCGCTTGCGTGAAAATTAGGGAATAAATTAGTGCCGGGCTAATTTTGTTATCTCGCCTGTACGATACTTGCTTGATACGTCAGGACACCAAACCCCGGCCCCGGCTCTATCAATAAAGTCCTCGTGCACTTCCTATAGCGGCCTTTTTTTCTCTCCTCTTTTCTTTCATTTGCCTTTTTCTTGATTATTCGATTCTCCTCATATACACACCACGGAATCGACCGATAAGTCCGTACCATTAGCAAATTATTGTCACTTTTACGTACACATGCGACGCCGTTTCAACCGATATTGCAGCAATGTCACGAGATATTTATGACCTACTGACAATTTAATAAATATTGCCAGCGAATATTATTTATGCCTCTCGTTCGCAATGAAGCCATTTCACGCATCATTGACGAATCGGAATATATATTTGCTATTTTGCTCTTTCGTTCGCCCTTTTTTTTCTTCTCCTCCAATTTTCCTCCTTATCAGTTGCACACACTTTCAAACGTCTAACTTTTATTTCATTCAGTTGAAAAAACTTTTCAAAAACCTATAAAATTCGAACAGAAAAATATTCAAGTTGCAAAATTTTATTACTATTAACGTTATTAACATTTTTATTATTGTATTTGATTATATTTGATTTTCACAATTATTGATCTTTAAACATTTTTTTGTTTGTTTCAGGACGGTTATGCTTGGAGAAGAAGAAATTTTACGACACGTGAAATGGGCGCAAAAGTTTTTAAGTGGTGGAAGATGATGTACTATCTAAATGTTTTTTTGAATACGGCGTTTTGATATCGGTTTCCAAAGTGTACCGTGGACGATAATGAGCGTATTGCATCGATAAATTTGTTTAATTAATTATTGACGTCGCTTAAAGCTAGTTCCATCAAGTTCGATGCCCGCGAAAAGGTGCGGGCTTATATCTAACTTGGACGTTATTTACGGCGCGAGTCGCGATAGAAGTTTCGCTTCGGAAGGGAATTCAGCATCGAGGTTTCTGGTTTCTGCCGCTTCGTATTCACAATATTCGCTATACGCTGCGCGTGTATTTCCTACGACGGAGCTGGCATTACCGTTCGCCCATTAGTGACCGGTCGTTTGCATGGAAACGTTGCAATTGGCAGCCCGGAGCATCGAATTTAGACGATTCTAATTTGCTTCGAGCCGTCAGTAAAAATAAACGAAAATAAATGGTCCAATAATCATTCCTTGACGTGTTACATTCCGCAGCGTCGATGCAGTTTGACGCATCGATGAAAAAAACGAATGCCCGAAATTTTACGACCCGATCCCCGGCCAATCAACGGCCATAATTATACCCGATTTCTCTCCTTTTTTAATTATATCAACTCAGCCTTGAATTTTGAGATACACATCTCTCTATTCTCAAATTTGGCATCCCGACGGATGGGAATGAAGGATCAAATAAAATTCATAGGCCAATTTCAGAATTCGAACTCGAAATATTTCAACTGAATAAATTTCAAAAGAGGTTTGAAGGAATTTCAACTGAGGCACACTCGAGTGGGTAATTGACGAAAGAAAACAAAATGAGCGTTGAAAAAAAAGAAGGACGACAGAGGGTGATTAGCGAGTTTAATAATTTTTTATTTTTGTTTAGTGTTCATTGTTGCAGTTTGCAATTGGTATCATCGGGTGCCAGGCAGGAAGACCCGTATTATCGGAGCAATTGTCTCACCCCCCCCGCAGCCGAAGAGTCGTTCAGCGGACTATAAAATCATTATCACCCACCGACCTGCCCCACCCCCGAATCAGTCACTTAGAGTATGATTATTCCATTAATACAATGTTGACGGTCTCGTCATGCTCGTTTGTCACCGTCCGCTCTTTTACTCTTGTAATTATTCGTATGTTTAACTGTCGTGAAAAGAGCTCGGATTTACACGCCACGAAGCAGCATTAATTTCAAGATGATCTCATTATTTATTAAACAGCTTTTTATTTCACGTCGCAATTTTCTAGTTCTCCATTTTGTACTCTTTTTCTTTGACTTTCAATTTTTATTTACAATTTTTAGTTTAAAAAATTTTTAAATTTGTGAACAAATTTGAGTTCAGAAGTTGTTGTCAGTCCAAGATGTTGGTACCCAAAAATAAATTAACAAAGTGTCGTCAACAAGTTTGTGAGTTGCGCATTGTAAAAAATCTCGATTGATTCTTCTTGTATGTAAACATCAATTTGGATGATTAACAAAGACATAATTTTGCGAACGTATTTTGATACGTACAATGCGAAGCAGTGCTAACTGACGATAAGTGAGTCTTTCCCATGTATCTCTGATTGCACGTTAGCAATGAGCAAAATAGGAGCTACATAGGTCGAGTGTGATATGTGAAGGACTGCCATTATTGTTGTCAAGAGATTTAATGACCATTTTTAAATCACAAGCACCGTTCAAGTGTTATTACGTATTGTTGATTAAATGCAAACCAATTATATTATTGTTTCAAACAATTTTTTGTCTTACATAAAATAAATACGTCAATATTGACAACTTTTTTTTGCTTTTTTTAATTGCAAGACAGGATTTAAATCTGAAAATTGTGAGATGAAATAAAAAATGACAAGTTAAAATATTTTTTAGTAATGTTTTTATTTTATTATTTTTATTTACTTTAATTATTAATTCTTAAATATCTATTTTTGTTTCAGGAAAGTTATTCGAGAAGAAGAAATTTAACGACAGTTGGAGTAGGCGTAAAAGATCATACCAAAGGTTTTTTATTATTGAAAATTACAATTGTGAGAATTAAAATTTGAGGTTGTTGCCAGTGGTATATAAATAATTCGAGTATTTGATCCAGTCAAATTAATTTAGAATTCACGAAAAGAGTTATCTGCCGTGAGGAAAGTTGATTAATCAAGTTACTGTGTCCGTATTATGCAGGAACCCCTTTCGCCGAAAGTTTTAATCAATTTTTGACAATTCGAAGCCAATGTTGATATTGGAAAATTAATTACGCCTCGAAGTAATAATGTTTACAAGTTGCTCGCGGTGAATGCAGGTGTAATTGTATTTCAATACTTCATTTTCATTTGTTTCCCCCCTTCTAATTTTTTTTGTCCGAGTTGGCAAAGTTCTTGAGGCGGCAGTTTCTCTTGTTATAATAGAAGCAAGAGGTTTTTAAAAGGAGATCTCGTACGAAAGTAAAAAAAGGCACCCTTCCTGTAAAGCCTTTCGACCTTGATGCTACGTCGACAGATTAGGTCTTGTTAAGATATCGCCGAGTCGTTAAAAATAATTGTCAGCCGGATAATTAAGGGGAGAGATTCGCTGCAGAAAATAAATGCTCGTAAGAAATGATAGGAAACGAATTTTCAGAGTCGCAACCTCTTCTTTTTTTTCGCAATCACCCTCAATTTTTTAGCCCTGTAGCTTTTTCAACTTCTCCCTCAATCTGCTTACAATTCCCTTTATCTCAAGTCTATATTTTGTTGGCACATCGTTAAGCATAGGCGAGGGTGCCTGATTTGGGGAGTTACTTGAGGTCGGCCCGAGCTTGTTACGCAGATCAGAGATGCATCCCGAATCGAATCTTTTCGCGCGGAAACCCATGTTAGACTTGGATACATAAGCTTCGGAATCGGCTCAACATGTATTTACATCCAACCTACGAGCATCGAGAATTTCATGTCTTTCCAGACGTTCCTTTTTTTGTACCATTTTCTTTTCTTTCATTGCCTCTCTCAGACGCTTCTATTGAGACATTATGTAAATTATTCACCCAGTTGAAGTACTCGTTAAAACTTCAACTACATTTTTCACTCGATAATAATAACAAAATTGCAATTTTATTATAACTCGTCAAAGCAGACGGAAATTTAACTTTGCAACTTCAACATTTGGAGGACAACATTGTTTTTTTGTCCTCGACCCCTGATGAATTTCGCACTTAATATTCCTTTTAACTTTGTCACCCTAATTAGCGTCGGGTAAACTTTGTCAACCCTTTTGTCTCTTTAATCAAGACCTCGATAACATCATTTATATTCAATGAGCTGTTTGCCGCTCATTCAAAATTTACACTCCCAACTTCAGAATTATTATTTTCTTTTTCTTCTTCTTCTCAAACAGTTCATTCGTGTTTGAACCAAGATTACAGTTAGTACTTTTTTCTATCATTGATTAGAACGTGTAAAAAAATGGAATTTAGCATACGCGGGTCTTCTTCGTGGCCTCTAAACGTGATATTCCACAGGTTCCTCGGTACTATTGGGGACAGAGTTTCACGAGCCATCAGCGCTTGATGAGAGCAATTAGAAGTACAATAGCAGATGTAGGACGTGTTGCGCGAGAGATTAAGAAGTCGTATGAGTTTTAAGTCCGGTCTGGTCGGTAATTTAGATCTGCCTAACATTGGCAGGGCGGCCTTCACGTGTCACAGAAATCGTAATAGCGTGGCTTATTTCTGCATGCCTCTCATTAATTACGAAACAAGGAGCTTCTTCGCAAAACCGTCCGGACAAATCACTGCGAGGGAGAGACAACGGAGGTTATAATTCAAGGCGATGTTTGACGATGAGAAAATGTTTTCTTGATGGTTATGATGCGGCTTCAAGAGGACTTCATCTTTAAGCCTTTAAGCACCTGACCATAAAGTCAGCCGTAATTGTTCCGACAAATCTCGGTGCTCCCCCAATTGAAGCAGATATGCAAATAACTCGGGGTTAGTTAGCTAATGGGGTTCGTGACGATGGGATGCGGATCGGCTTCATTCATTAAGGGTTGATACTGCCAGCCGACTTAATTGCTGGCTCACAGCATCACGGTTGTTGCGTCACTTTTCCAACCCTGTGGAAATAGCCTGTTCCATCTTTAGCACAGCAACAGGTTGTTAAGTGAGCTGTACAGTTATGCGAATGGCTCTGGTCCGTTTCAACTCGTTTGCATCTCCAAATTACTCTCAGCTTTAATTAATTATCGTACCGTGCTTTACAGCTGTATAAAAACTTCATCCCCGCGTCAATTTGATTATCACTTTTATCGCGTCTTGTAACACCGTTCGCATGCTTTGAATTGATTAGATTTTAACCCCTCAACTCAATTTATGGGTCTGATAGTCCCAAATCTTTTTTTTGTTCAATCTTTTGTACTATTTGATGAGACAATTTTCTTATTTTTAATTTTTAACTTTTGAAATTGATTAGTTCAGATTTAGTTCAAATATAAATGTAAATTTGAACTAAATCTAATTTTTGGATTCGATAATTAATTTTAATTTCTTTACTATTTGATAAAACACTTTGCTTAATTTTAGTTTTTAACTTTTGAAATTAATTAGTTCAGATTCCGTGCAAATATAAATGTAGCTTTGAAATTTGAAAATTTTGTATTTGTTAATGAATTTTAATTTCTTTACTATTTATGACAATTATAATAATTTATTAATTGTTTCTTTACTATTCGATGAATATTTTCCTTAATTTTAATTTCAACTTTCAAAATTAATTAGTTCAGATTCGATTCAAACATAAATGTAACTTTAAAATTTCGAATTTTTGAAATTGATAATTAATTTGAAAAATTTGTTGATTTGATAATTAGATTGGTGAAAATAATTAGGTAATAAAAATATGCAGATGCGTGTGGCCCGAAAAGTTATAATTTGTTGTTTCTCATCAATTTGATTTTGATGAGTTTCCTCGGTAAGGTTTGGAACGTCTGATACAAATGGAATTCTATAAAAGCTGATGTATTCGTTGAATTTTGATGTTCTTATTCACCTTTACTCTGTTTCATTTTTATCGTTTGACATCCTTACGAATTTCAGCCATTCGTATGCACGTCGCTCTGCTCAACCGTCGACGTGGGTTGACGTGAATTATCGCGAGTGTCAGACTTACGACTCAGGTACGAGCGTGGTTTAATTTAAGGTCGTTCGTTTAATTCCTGGTAGAGAGCGCATTCAGAACGGTAGCTCGAAAGAGATTCTCTCAATTCAAATGCTGTATATCTCCTCGACGCGTGCTTCGCGATTTTGTCATGTCCTGGTTTTTAACAAAAATTCTGATTCCCAGAGTCGTTATAACCGAAGCCACACCATTATTATTTACATTACAATTTACATCAAAATTCAATTGCAATTTATGTCATGATCCGCCGGTTCTTTTTTTATATTTTTTCGTACGTTGCGTGGTAATTTTTGTATCCACTTCAAACGGTCGAAAAATCGAAACCCCGAATAATCCACAGATTGATCAAACAATTCTCCGGGCTGCTTCTTCGCGTTCCGAATTTTATCATCGGCCAATACTAGCGACCCAAAGTTTTGATCTAAATCAAACGAGTGCTCTTGACTATTGTGTTAGTATCTTTCGTTCATAAGTTAATTAACTGCATAGAACAGACGAGAAGAAACAGAAAGAAAAAAGGGAAAACATTTTACCACACGTTTGTACGAAAAGGAGCGGCCAAGAAGAAGTCGTAAACTTGAGTTATATCGGCAGTTAGATAGTTGAATCTCGGTATTCTGTTGCGCACTTTTGCTCCGTTAATATCTTCATTACTAAATCATCCCCGGCTCGTCTTTTATATTCCATCCTTACTCTTTTTTTTTTCCTCCTGCATTTCACATGTACGAGCGGCGGTATCGCGCACTCCCACGCGGCACTTTATTAATAACTTTTCTTATCAACGGCGTTTTCAAGCGTGACATTTTTCGCGATACACATTATGTGCACTCCCGACAGTCCGAATTCCGATTTCAGTCGAGAGCTTTTCTTGCACCAATTATAGTCGGCCGTAGATAAAATCGTTTTTTTCTTTTTCTTTTTTTTTTTTTCGTTAGCAGTATATATAAAACAGCAGAAACAGGCACTGCAGGACATTAGGACTAACAGTAGAATGCCTTTGCTACAGAATGCCTCGGAGGTTTGTGTGAACAACGCGTATATCATGGTTACTTTTTTACACTGCTCCCATTGACTCGTGAATTTATTTATTAAAGCTGTTACCCCAGATGAAAAAATGATATCGCGCAAAATATACCGATGTATTATTTATAAGGGTCGCTTTGATTGTGTCAATGGAGAGGTCATTTAGCGTAAACAATCGTTGCACAATTGTTCAACGGCTTGATTTATAAACAAAATTTGTTTAAACATTTGACAACAAGTGATTGGTCGATTCGTGATTGATCGCAAGCGACAGAAAGAACCGAAGCTCATTGAGCCTCGCTGCAGCGTGGGCATCGCATAACGTACTTTTTTTTATAATGATAACAGTTGATTTATGTGATATTACATCCATGCAGTTATGCTGTATTTGTTCGATCAAACTTTAATTTCGATAGGGGATGAAAACGCCATATGTTGATTTGGAATTGCACTTTTTTAGTTCGGCCCGATATTCGGGGGAGGTTAGGGTATCAGTTCAGGCTAAAATTTTCGGGGCAACGAAGGCCTATGTGCCACATTTATGAACAATATTAATGCTTGCCCTTTTACGTTAATAACTCAGTTTGATACGGCGCGATTCACCGTCACCCAAAAGATTTTTTAGGGGATATTGGCTACCCCATTTCTTGGTGTGGGGTGACAATTTTTTTTAGGGTCAGTTTTTTTAACATGTGAGAAATAGGTCTGATTCGATTGTCGAATCTGAATGAATGTTTTAAGAACGCCAGAGAAAACAGTAAATCAGTAATTTCCTTTCTTTTTTATTTTTCCGTTCGTCCAATTAATTTTAAAAATGTTGAGAAAAAAAAACGAGGTGTGACTGATTTTATTGGTAATAATTTTTGCAACGAACGTTATATTAGGAGAACAAATAAAAGGAGGTTGGAGTTACAATTTCTTGGCGAGTAAAAGTGTATGCAGAGGCAATGTCAAGTCGATGTCAGGACTTATAAATAAACCATTATTGGAAATGCTTGTGAAACAGTTTCGTGCAATAAAATCAATCTTTGTTGTTTGTAGCGATTGACGTTTCGGACGTCACGCAACTTTTTGAATATGACACCTCGTTTACGTGAGACAGTGGATTTCTCATGACGTACCGCTATTAATCCCGGGCTCATTTTAATGTCCCGATTCGTTTTTTCTGTCGCGCCAAATAGTATGAGATACGAATTTCGTATTCTGTTTTTCTGTATAATAATCTAGGTTTCGTGTTTGCGTCACGAGAAACTCACTTGGAATCGCATCCAATAAGTTTTCAAGATAATTGACTTTTCGCTTAAAAGTGAATGAATCGACAGAAAATAACGATAATACGAAAACGGAGTTTATTCTTGTGACGTTTTGTGTTAACAACCACAATGGTTGCTCTCAAATTACGAATTTGCATAACAACGCAAAGTTTCGTGACGCGTTTTTGGGTCGTGTCAAAGGTCTCTCGAAGGTGATATCTCCAAAGGCTTCCAGTTCTATGCTTCTTTTAGTTTATCTCAGTAAGACAGTTTTATCATACATTTATCTATTGTTCGATATCGTTCGATACATATTCAATACGTTGAATCATTCAAGACATTTGAGCGTACGCGTTTCTTTCTTTCTTATATATTTTTTTACCTCTTTTTATAGAATAATGAATAACCTCATGGTCATAACACTGAAAAAAAATATATACAACTTTGATCTGGCAAAAGTTTTTTACTTGAAAATTTACAGGAAAAAAAAAACATTTTAGTTTGCATTTTAAAATATTCAATTGTTGAAAACATCTCAACTAATATTTTTGTTATTCGTTACAGATCTCAGATAGGGAATTCAGTTTGAAAATACCTTTTTGATTTAACGAGCAAAGCATCTTTTTTACGCTGAAACGACTATTGGAATAAAAATGAATGGCAAAGATGCTGAAGAGAATAGAATACTGGGCAACGAAGTGGAATGAGATTTGTTAAGTAGTGTTATCAAATATCACCGTAAGAGACGATTTATGTGAAGCGTTAATGCTACCGTGAAACTAGCACTAGTAAGGGGCTCGAATATCTCGGACTGCGGCAACACAGGGAGCGCATCGCGCTCATTTGCATTTGGGGCGAGGGTACGTGGAGAATCATCATCAAGGCAGACACACGGCCCGTTACTTGGTGTCGAGTTACAACATCGTTGCTTGTGGTGACGAGCTTGGTGAGGTAGGTGGGAAGTAATTTGAGGTTTGCTTGATTTCGCACGCGACAAAAAATGGTAAACTTGAAAGAAAAAAAAACAAACAAACAAACAACAACTTGTTTCAAGGGGTCGAAACAAATCACGATTCCTAAGGGGTGGATTTTGATCTTTGATTGCCAATCAACATTGGGTCTACTTCTTCTTTTTTTCTTTCAAGATTCTTTGTACAAGAAAAGAGTCAGGTGGGCTTTTTATCTTTTGTGCACAATTATTCAAAAGCATAATTGGATTGAGAGTAAAGAAAAGAAAAAAAAAGAAATAAAAAATTTGATACCACCAAAAAGCAGTGCACTGTTGAGTAGCCTACAAAACCACAATGAACTGTTTTTTTTATTGTTATTAGAAGTACCAGATCATAAAAACTGGTAATGTCAAAATAATTTGTCCCGGTGAAAGAATAAATTCTAGACATGAAAAAGTGAATTGTCGAGTCGAGTGATTTTGATTAATTTGCTTAGCGAGTTATTTTGCGAAAGTTTATTCTTGCGTTGGTAGAATAAAATTGTTGCATCCGTTTATAGCATTGATAAATAATTGATAAAAGGTTCGTGTATGCTTTTATCAGAATTAATGCAAGAGACTGGCTCATTCGTGGTTTTATGGTACAACGACCCTTCGCACGTGGAGACTTTAATAATTCCTCGTTGTTACTGACCTGTTGGTGGCCAGGACGAGACTGAGGCTGGGAGAGAGTCTGGCCTGCATGGTCTACGTGCACCACTGAAACTGTCACAAGTATTCGTTTTTTTATTCCGATCGAAATTTCTGTCAAACTTTGTTAATATAGATTAAGAAAAAAAAAGGTATTGTTTTTCTGAATGACAAAAGATCTACTTAATTTATGCTTTTTTTATTGTTTCTGGCAAAAAAATTCTAAGTGTAAACAAAATCACAGATACAGTATAAATTACTTTTGACAAAAACAGAGAAACTTGAAACTAAGCAGAAATGAAACAAACAATTAGACCAGCAAATTGATCAGGCAAATTCGAATTTAACAGTGCACAGTGACGTATTTCCTTAAACGCAATAGTCAATTGTTTTTATCATATCTTATAACATTTATGTCTTGTGTTTTTTTCAGACCATCATTCTAATCAGACCAAACTCTCTGAAACCATCGTTGGGGCAATTGGAAAATTGAAAAACAAATGAAGAAGTGGATGTTGGAAATAAGAGACAGAAAATGAGAAGACAATTTTTGAAGCGAGGAAGAGAGGCACCACGGCTGAGAGAAATAAATGGCCGTGAATATGAACGAGAACAAAAATGGAATGGAAATTTGCGAAATGTAAATATAAGCATGAACATAGTGACCATGAACAGTACTTATGTGCCAGCACGCTGACCAAATTTTGATCAACCGAACACGTTTGCGTACGTGTGTTGCTCGTGACTGATCACACGTGAGTGTGCGCTTGCAAAACGCGCCCGCAAGTTTGAGTGTGTCCGTGCTTTTGGCCACAAGTACGGTAGCGCGACGTTTCTCCGTCGAATAAAGAAAATAAAACCGTAAGCGAGGGAATAAAATGTGATTTACAACGGAGGAAAGACAATGGCCGAGACTCCGCACGATAATGTATGCGGATGGCGCGGACTGGTACTGGGATACTGACTTCTGATTGGTCGCAGTCTAACGCCAGAGTTACAACGGAAAGCGATAAATAACTGCGAGCAGATAAAACCTTTCTTTCTGCTTTGCTTGGCTTTAGCCTGCCTGCCTGCCTCACTTGGCGCGCTCTGGCTTAGCGCTCTCAAATCTTTCTTTTTCCTCCACCTTCGCCTCTCTTCTATCTTGTCTTTTTCTACAATTTCTCTTTCATTCTCTCCGCGTTTACTTGCCATCAAACATATCAATGCATTCGATCTAGCAAAAAATATTTACCTGTATATTGAATGCTGATCATTTATACACATTCAGACGTTACTTTGCTACCAAATCACATATACTTTGTTACTAACGCTCACGTTTTTTTCCCCTCCGCCAACCCGTACCAATTACGCCGCGACTTATATCAAAGAAGCGTACCCCTATTTTTGGTTATTCCCGATGCTTTTCACATTAATCAAGTCCGAAATTTTAAGTGCAAATTGCTCACAACATTGAGACTTTTGTGACCGCAAAATTGTTTTTGCACAATTTTTAAAACCGACTAACTTGATCTCGAGTTTCGAATCGTTTTTTTTTGTTTGTTTCATTGCTGTATATTTTATAGTGTTTCTAATTGGTTTTTTTTTCTTTTCAGGTCGAATACGATGTTGGAGGAGATAACGTGGCATCTGTTGAGTTGTACTTAACAAGCTGCGAAAAATCTGATTGAATTGCCGGTGACTTTGCTTAATCAGAGGGTGAAAATCAATCATCATTTGCAGGTGAAATTGCAAGGTTGAAACTCTCTCTCAATATGCATTCCAATATCGTCGACTGAGAGAAGAAAAAAAATCAATTTTAGTTCTGGTTTGAATTAGGATTGTTCCTTGGGATCGCAATTCATGAATTAATTTCGACCCGAGCGAGGCCTAATTGATCCAAATAGATTACAAAATAATTCGCTGAAAAGATATACCCCCGAAGGAAAGCACCGGAAAATGCGATGGAAGAAAGAAAGAAGCAACACGCGAGAGGCAGAAGCGATTAAATATAGACAAGTGCGAGAAAATGGATTTTTTTTGCTCCTCTTTCGGGAAATGAGTATTTATTCATTTAAGGGTCGGTGATTCGCCAAAAAAGCCAGAGCATTTTTGCGAGTAAAAAAACAAAAGCAGCCCTATGCACCTTGGGGACTCGCACTCTCAGACTCCCGGGAGACGCTGGAAACAATTCTCGCGGTATTGACTTTTTCGATGAACACCTCCTCCCCCTCACCCCCAGTTTTTTTTCGATCAACTTCGTATTATCACGTAAAGGGGGCACGTCTCGCTGCAAAATGTAAATTTCGTCTTGCCGTTAGTCCTGCTTCTTTACGTCTATCCCCGCTTTTTTCCCTTTTTTTTCGATGCCTTGGGGTGTCGGAAACAATGGAGGGTGGTTTAACGTCGATCGATCGTAGTCGCGGAGCAAAATATGGGTATCCAAAGGAGTCTTCGCTCGGCTTTGCAGAAACATGATATTTTCCTCGTGTCGTTCGTTAAAAAATATCTCATGCCCGGGCTTTGACGCCCGTCGCCCTTCAAAAATTATCTGCTCTCTTCACCCTCGAGAGAAAACGCCGCTGCCCTTTGTGAATTCCAAACGTTGCCGCGTCGCACGAGCCTAGTATCCATTTAATTCCATCAATCATCTATAATCGACGTATCAATACTTTTACTTCGAAGGCGTTGTGAAGGAAATTACACAGCCATTTATTGTAGTGAGAAATGCCATCCTGCAGAACGAAATCAGACCGACAACCAAAATTTTCGAATGCCTAAAAATCTGTTCCATTCAAATTGGCCCACCAGTAAACAAATAGGACAAAAGTGCAAAAATGAAAGGTAAAAAAAATTGTGTGCTCATCGGGTCAGCTCGTTGGACATGCTATTCGCAGGTTTTAAACGCACTCTCTTTCACTTAGTTGATGAACGAGAGAAAGAATTAATGAAATGCACCCGCGTTCGATGAGTCGGGGCTTTTTTTTCTCCTTGTAAACGAAGAGGCAAAAATTGAAAAGACACATAGAAGGCCGTTCGAGCGGCACGGTTTTCGAATTACTATAAATAAATGTTGAGCCGAAATAGTAATTATTATAATAGCAATCATGAAAATGAAAGAGTGGGCCGAATCGGTCGGCTATAGGGGCACCTCTCGAGCGGCATTTCCAGTCGAAAAAATTCTTTAAAGGCCTTCCACACGCCGATAAGCAGCAATGTAAATCAAAAATCAAACGCGCGCCACACGCCAGAGATGTGCGCTGCAACGGTGCTTTTTTTTTGTGAACCAATGCCAAACATATTAAAATTAAATGCATCCCTTCGTTATACGCGAAATGTTACCAGAAAACAACTTCTTTTTACCCGCTGCACTCGGCGATCTGATCCGCACTGTTATTGATTTTTTTTTAATGTGTTCTCTAAATGACGAATTTTCATCACAAAATAAAAAAAAATGTCATGATGATTCATCCAGGATCGCACCTATGGGTATCAAAATAATCGCGACCCCGTAAAATATTCGTGAAATTCATAAAATTCGAAAGATAAAGATAAACTCGCTGAGAAATCTGTCTAATCGCTTCGAATGGAGTTTCATCAATCATATTGCGGATCGAAGTTGATACAATGAGCGTATATGAGAATCCACGTGGTATTGCGTAATGCATATTGGGAGAGAGGACATTGGCCAGAATGAAAATAGGCTGTCGATCGCAGTATTACATTTGGGCTTAGACATTTGCGCTGGGGTGATCGCTTTAATATGAAAAGAAAAAAAATGTTTCTCAAACAACAAGTCAGACTGATCGATGGATTCGATGTATAATAACGTGTACGCCAGACCGACGATAGCTATAGATTGTATACCATGGATGAGAAATAATAGAATGGCATAAATTAATAGGTGAAAATTGAACAAAAAAAAATGTATTACAGATTTTTATTCAATAGATTGGAATTAACGATTGATTTTATTTTTCAGATAAAACGAGAATATTGTTGAGCAATTAATGACACAGCCGAAAATAATCAAGATGGCCCTTGTGATTCTTATGCGAATGTTGACTACTCTTTTGGCAAAGGAAGGAAATCGCAAGTCTCGTTTTGAAAGGAGGGTAAAGTATTGGGACTTTAATATTCTCTGGACCGTCTTACCCCTCTTGGTACGGTGGTTTCTTTCTAGCGTGCCGTTTGCTCGTGTCTGGCTTCGAATTTTAATAACTCTAGGAATGCTCAGAATCCAATAATGTCCTCCTCATCTCTCCATATGTGTGTGCGCGTACACGTATAGGCCCAATGGGTACGTACACTGACGTATTTCTAAATACAGCCACATCAACGAAAGAGCTGTAAGAGCTCACTTTATCCTCCCCTGAAATTCTGCTTCTTCTGAATACACACAGCTCTAACCTCGAGCGCACACCCGCTTCCGTGGAAATCTCATATTTCGAAATGACGACGCGGATTCAATCCCTTTTCTGACTTGTATGAAGATGCCCCAAGATCTCTTTTTTACGAAACAACTGAAATGAAGAAACACGATACTAATATGATATGTGGGTACACCCGTCGTCCCACCTCCCATTTGCATCTCGGATAGCCAATTTTTGATATTAACAAAAGTTCATTGCAAATGTACATTTTATTTGTATTTTTCCAGGTACACACTTTGTCGAGAACCCCGAGGACTTTTGCGGAGGATTTCGTTTTGGTTAATCACTTTTATTTGGCGGGGGCACGTGATCGAAATATACAAAGATACGTGAAATTCAAATGAAGGCCCCTAGCGTCTGTGTGCGCAAGTATGGGAATATTTGAATCGAATGGCAGAAAAAAAAGTTTCACAGTATAAGGCAAGGATAATCGAACCAATCGAATAGTGACGTTTGCGAGAGACGAGGGCGTTGGGCCGCGAAATGAATTCCTCCCTCGTGATATGGAAGGATTGAACCGAAGTAGGGGAGGTCGAAAACTCGTTGAAGGAGAGCCAAGAAAAAAATTCACCCCCCTGAAAAACGAGTTCGAGCTGCTTGAAGAATGATAAAGCCGAGTTAGAAAAAAGATTCGTGAATACATTAGAAAAACGAAGAACGAGATAAGAAAATCGGTTTTGAGACTCAATACAGTGACTCGTAATCTATGGACGTATTTCTTTCTCGCTGATTATTATTTTCGAATGAAGAAAAAAAAAAAAAGAAGTTTGATGAATCGGTCGTTCTAATCTGTTCTTGTAATTTATAATCAATTAATTCGAAGTTGAAAATTAAGCGGTTTCGCGAGACTGATGAATATTTCACGGGAGGCCAGAATTTTGAATCTCATACACTTTATCAGTTTACAGTTGGTCTGACCGCTGTGAATAAGAATAGTGAAAGATATTTGAAAAACACTCATCACCGATTCAACATGCGTACAAATTTCAATTTTAATCGAGAACATGTTCGTTATATACGTACGAAATGCAAAATTGAATACGTGATTAACACAGCTTAAAGCCAACTTTAAGTCAAAAGATTCCTTTGAATAAAACTTCAATAAATTATTTGTTCACGTGTAGAAATTTCTTTAATTTCGAATGCAACATAAAAAGAGGACTGGAACGTACAAAGCTTTAAAATAAAATTCAGCTACAGAATAAAATGATTGTTTTAATATGAAATATTCAGCTACAAAATAATTGGATATAAATTGTTAACATATAAATTTATTTCAACATGAATTTAAATATAAAATGTCGGTTCAATAAACATGCAAAGTTTATAAGTAAATTGACAAAGTCAATTTGTGCCAAATTTACATGTTTAATTAATTGAAATTTGATTGTTTTGAAAGTGAAAAAGTTTGGAATTTTAATGTGTTATTGATAAGTGTGAGATTTCTTTTTTTTTTTTTTTTTTTTTTTTTTGATAAATTTATTACAGAAGTTATTATGAAATTGCAAGTAAGGAACAGTGATACTTAGACTGGTGCAATCTTCGCGCGAGCAGTATATTCATCGTCCCTCTTTTTCTCATTGTCTATCTTTTTTCTAACGTATGCACGAGAACGCCCATCGGCGTTCACGATCGTCAGTCACGAAAACAAGGCATGATTCGCGCGTATCGTGCCCCTCACCATGGTCATCTTCACCAACGAACTTTGACTTAAGCATTTTGCAATGTTGAGTTACATTTTGAACATAAGTTACATCTCACCATCATATTCTGTCATCACGTTTTCTTGAACAAAACCGAGCACATAAAGTACATACCCCTATACTCAATTCCTCCTTGATCATTTGCCGATCTGATCATTTGCAAATTTTGGACTCTTCAAACTCAACTGTTCAAAACTCCTTTTCTTAAACTTTAACTTAAAAAAATCAATTTAAATTTTACAAAGCACTCAAATTAAAATACAAATTGTTTTGGTTAATTGCAAAAAAATTGCGCACAGAAAATTGAGTAGATTTAACGTTCGAAATGATATAGTGTAGAGCAGATAGCATAGCGTGTACTAGTCTGGACCGGTCGGATGATTAATTGTTTCGAAATGCATTACGAATGTTTCATATTTTAATTATTCATATCAAACACCGCGATAATCAATCAACGTCTAAAACCAGCGAGATCGTCACGATGACCGTATTTGATCTTGTGTGTACATATTTAATTTAATATCAATACACACACACAAGTTTATAAGTTAATATGTACAAAGGACAAGGCGCACGGGTTATGGGATTGTGCATTCCACAACTCATTCAAACGGTCATGCTCCCCGTTGTCAGACATGCTTACAGACATTCGGACGGGTGGACGATCCGACGAACTAAACAAACTTTCCTTTCTCGTATTTTCTTTGCCTCTTTCGCGATACAGCGTTTTAAGATAATTGTCAATTCGCTCGATACACCCTGTCATACGCGCCGCATTCAATTCGACCTCTCATAGATTGAATCGTGATTCATCTTTTACGGACAAATCCAAATGCAATTTCACCACCGTTTCGCCTGTTCAGAAACAATTTTTGTCCCAATAACTTAACATTATCCAAAAGTCATATCCATTTTCATTCACTTTTAATTAATTCATTAATGCTTTCTGGTTGAAGAAAAAAAATTATTATCAATATGATTAATTTACAAAGCTTGAATTGCAATTCATCTATTAAAAGATAAATCAAATTTGAGTTTTAAAATTGCTGTATCTTAAATCATGAATCTTAATTAAATCTCTTAATGTTAAATAAGAAATAAATAAACGTTTAAAAAAAGGCCGGAGAACAAAAAAGACGAAAATAAATAAGAGAGTTAAACGTATGGCATGTATAAATCTTGTTTATTGTCACATATATAAAATGGCTGGAAAAGAGAACGGGCTCTTGATTTTTGATGATTTCTCGTTTTTAATTCTTGGTGAATTCTCGTGATCCCGCTTAATCGCCGGCCGAACGTCCTCGCTTGTGATTCTATTGTCTCGGGGAATTAGGCTCGCTCGAGTGCATGGTTCGCTTTCTCGTTCACGCGGGAAGACATTGAAGAAACAGACAATCGGCTCGAATGAGCGAGAAAACAAGAAAAGGAAGCCCACGAGTGAATCCTGCTTGGTCCCTCGGTTTTCTGTCCCTCTTCTTCGCGCCTCCGTCTATTTTCGTCTCTCTCCCTCTCTCTATCCCTCGCTCTCGCATACCTTTAATAACTTTGCCGAGGACTTCGAGAATCAGTGGTTAAGACAGCTACGCGATGACGCGTCACTACTGGAGTTAAGTGGCAAAACGCGCGGATAAAAAGGTCACTCAAAAACGCAACTGAAACTGAGGTGTGGCGGCTGAAACAAAGCAAACCTGCCGAGGTGCAACCAAATATTTCCGACCGAAAATATCAATCCTTAATGATGAAACAAATCGTCACGCTAATCACCCATTCGATTTCATCTCTCCAAATTTTATAAAATTATACAAAATTAAATAATTGGTATTCAAATTTAACCACTGATTGACAATGAATTTTATCATTTTTTTTGTTTCAATTTATTCTTTTATTTTTCTTTTGTACTTCTCGGACAACTTTTTTTTATGCAAAGCATTTAACCTGATGAATAAGAATAACTGTATAATCGGTCGAAAAAATAATATTGCAAAAAATATGGGCGGGTCGAAAAAAAGTTGAGATCAAGGGCGAGCCCTTAAAAGTAGCGAATTCGGCACGTGTGTAAACTTAGTTAAGTTTTCTTACGCAAATACACGGTCTTGGTTCTATGGGTATGCTGTGTCAGAAGAACCCTTAAGGCAAAAGAAAATGAGATTTTTTTTTCCTCGGGACGAACCCCACTTCGACTCAAGGGGAATGAATGTGAAATTAGATCATACAGTGCGATTTTCAAAGTCGTATTACTCGAAACTTAGGCGCGTGCTCTGTCTGTAAAATTGTTTGTATCGCAGAGCGTGCGGCACTTTCTTCAACGTTCCGCCCTAGGCTTGCAATCGCAAAAGTCGAATGTAAATTTGACAATTTTTTATGCACGGAATATGAGACCGTGGAATGAGTTGCGGATAAAAATGACGGAAGAAAAGTATAGTCGCAGTGTGGCAGTGGGATAAAGCACGAATGTTTATGAAATGCCAGGAACCGTAATATCGATCAGATATATATCTGTAACACACAGTATTGAAATTTAATAAACAAGAGGCTTAATATTAAGGTATCCGTCGAATCTCTGGAGACCGCAATCAGTACAGAAAAATAAAGTCTTCTCTTTTCAAAGCTGAAGCAGATCCAATTTTACGTTGGTCCTAATTAAATTTGTATCGACGGGAGCTATGCTTCAATGATTATCGTGCTTTTGACTATGTAGCCTTGCTGCATTATATAGATAACATCTCTATATCACCTCAACTGATTGACACGATTCTCTTGATTACATTCAATTATGGAGATACATTTTTTGTGTCAACATACACAAAACGCGTACAATCAAGCAAATTGAAAACAAAAATAAAACTAAAAAAAAATGATCGGTGCGCCAATGAAAGAGGAGATCATTTTCATCTTGAACTCGTTGGTTGGTCGCATTTTTGTGGACTCGTTTCAAAGTTGGAATTTCGCACGAAGAAAAAAAATAAGGTAGTAAGACAGAAACAATAATCTCGTTGTCTCATTTATTCCGAACTCGTATTTATTCTGCACATACATAATGAGTTGATTAGAAATCTAATTTATGAAAAATAAGAGAAACGGTCTCAGTTCGTCGGCGTTTCTAGTGTATATATCAGCAGACGCTGAGCTATAATGAATACACGTATAAGGGTCCACGACAGAACGTAAACTTATTTGAAATGTAAAGATGGAATCGTATCTTCCCGTTCTGAGATTTAATCTATAGACATTGTGTATAACATACATATATTATATATTAATGAACAATATTATTCACTGAGAAGGAATTGCATAAATATAAAACGGTTTTATAAATATACTGGCAAAACTTCGGCCGAGAATGGAAGCGGACAATGCGAGCAAAAAAGAATTATATATAATCGTCTCTCCGTTTGATTTGAAATTGTAATTGGTGCAAAATTATGAATTTGTAAAACAAAACTTCGGGGCGAACTTCTCGCCATCAGTTGTATGAATCATTTTGTGTAATATTTATTCAAAAACTTGAGTTATCGATTTCATAATTATTTCAGATAGTTTTATTTTTTTTTTCTTCTACTGATGCAGTGCATAATGTTTATTATGTGGGTAATTCGTACACCTTTAGGTCGGTTCATAAATTATGAGTTCTCAATAAATACAAAACGTATACAAAACTGTATAGTTTTTGAATGAATATTATGTAATGAATAGTTGATGATAAAAGCACATGTTAGTTATGTTCGTTCATGTAAAGTAAACGCATGTTCATCGATTTATAATTCATTAAACACAATGGGCTTCAGTTTTGATTAAACTTTATGCGAATTATTTTTAAAGGAGAAAATATTAAATTCGTTATTATTTTTTTTCTGCATAATACTTTTCTACTTCATTTTATATTCAGCAGAGTGTATTGTAGGAAAACAATCGATAAAATGCAAGTTATTCATATCCGGTAAGAAAAAAGTTCGTTTTAGGAGATGAATTTTAAAATAAAGTAACAAGTTTGTGAGTTCATTAATTTTGGATTTATTGCAAATTATAGAGCTTGATTGAACTTAAAAATAGTTGAAATAAGAGAAAGAAAATTATAGTCTTGTTCAGCAAGGTTAATGAATTATCAGACACAAAAAGAGACGAAGAAATGTACGATAAAAAATGCACAAGTTTTTAGAGATAAAATGTAAAAGCACAGGTTTTGTGGCTTGTTCTGGACAATACCTTATAGCACTCTAGAGGTTACGTTGAAGGTACCAGATCTGACGGAGCATACCGAGCAGGCATTACTTGATTGTTTCAGTATCAAAGAAAAAAAGTATCATCTTTATTCCCTTTCTGCTACTTAAATTTATCTTAATACAAAAAATTGTCTCAAATAAAAACAGCAAGATTAACAATAATAATTCAACTTCAGTGTTAACAAATTTTCAGCATAAATATTTATGCAAAAACATTCTAATGTAGCTCTGAACTTGTAAAATATGTAACCTGAATTCGATAATGTCATTTGCATGAATTTAATGTTTTTTTTTTCTTTCCAGGAGGAATTTTCGAACAATTGATGCAAAACATTTTTTTCCTTTGGTGGATAAAAATTTCCCTCTGCGGTGGTCGTTACTGTTTTTTTTATGAGCTGTCCTTTCATGTGCAGACTTGAGGACAAGACAGCTGGGAATTACAAGGAATTACTCGGCAAACGCAAACGAGCAACTAGCACGATTATAGTGCTTCTGTGGAAAACTCGTGCTGTTTGATGGCTCAACTGATGAAGCTAAATGCCAAGCTTTCATTCAAATTTTCTAATTTAAAATAAGACTTGCGAATTCATATTATCATTAGTTGGTTCCATCCTCTGATCACTTTTTATGGCCCAATCATTCATTCCGTCATTATTTCAAACATAATAATTTTTTCAAAATTGTTTACAATCTCGCATATCAGGGGCAGTTCGGGTAATTGTGACACTTATAACTTTGCTATTTTATAAAAGTTCAAATTGTTTTCTAAAGATGTAATTGAAATCAAAACAGATGTAATCATTCTAAAAATTAACAATAAATTGTTTTTAATTTTGTTATTGTTACTTATTACCCAACGTGTCATGATAACTCTAAATTTTCTTACAAAAATTGCTCTCTTTTTTCTATTTAACAAACAACGAATTTATTAATGATAAATGATTTCTTACAGAAATTGAAACGAGTAATTTTGTGCCTTCCTTTGGAGTTCGTTTTGATGAGAATATTGAATTTGTGCGGACAAATTAACACGATTTGCTGCTGACAAGTGCGTTGGAAAAGTGTTGGAGAGAAGCGTCTCGAGATCTCGACGCGGTGTGTAATTAAATAATTAACGCTCGTTGCGATTAGTTGAAGAAATGAGGCACAAGTCGTTCGCAAGAAATGTTAAGTGGTGCGGTTACGTGAGTGTGCATAGGGTCTGTGTATCAATTCGTGGTAATTAGGATCGTGCATAATTAAGAACGTTGATTGTTGACATGTGAATTTAGCATTTGTCCGTTGAGTGTCTTCGAAGGTGCGTCTCCATTAGCGCTAGCGAGCAAGTACGTCGAGTTTGCCCGCGTATTTGACGAGGCGTTAATTAGTTCAGTGACTCTATAATTTATTATTCTTGTTTAAAAAGGAAGTTTAACGACTACGCAATTCAGCTGAAAAACATACACGCGTGACAGTCCCTCAATTTGACGATTTTAAAACACCAAATAAAAAAGGGACAGACAGGAACCGCTGAAAAAAAACTATTAATTTAAAAACAAAATGAAATTCAGGTTATAAATAATTTATTGGGAGATAAAAAAAATGGGATATGTATCACAAAAAAATAAATAAATAAATAAATAGTGGCACGATAAAACAGTTGAAGGAATGACGTATACATTTGTTTTGTGGCGCGAAAAACAGGCGAGTGATTCATTTCATGTAGACTAATGTATGTCGGCGATAACGACGTTCTCTTTGTTAAGGTATAAATTTTTGTGGAAAAATGTAAAAGTGCATCAAAGTTGATTCGACGCTATCGGTCCGGCTGAAGGCGAACAAGGAGCAAACGCGAGCGAGTCGGCGAAGGTTAGCTGATCGAGTTCCACTGGAAATCGCTTCTACGGATTCGTCGATACGCGATGTGCGCGGGCGAGCAAGTTTATGTGTAGCGTTTTTGTTATTTGCAAAGAACAACGGGGAAAAGGAGTGATAAGCGAGAGAGAGAACGAGTGAGAGCGAGAAGGAACGGGGATGACGGCCCAGAGTTTGCAAACGAACAAGTAAATGTAGTAGGAAGGGCATACTTGCTTGAGCCAAGTATAAACTGTTCGACTAACAACCCACACGTACCACGGCTAAGAATGAAAGGAACGAGCCACGGGTGGACGAACGCACAGACACTATTAAGCGTTGGTTTTGCGTTAAGCCTGAGCGAGAGGAGGCAGAAGCAAGGGCTGTAAATTATAATTCCACCGCGAGGAGTCGAACACCAGGTCGGGATTCGAGCCAGACCTAAACTCAGCCAGACTCGTAAAATTATCTTCCTTCCTTTTCTCGCTTCTGGTGCAACTCATCACACCCAATCTTTTACTTCGCTTTCGAACATCACGGACCCCGTTGCTCGCTCGCAAAACATTCCACCAGCTCGCTCGCAGTAAGTCACAGCGAATTACTTGCAAGTCCTACCCATTGTCCAGTGCTCCGAATTATGTGCATGCAGTAGTCCCGTCCATTTTGGCATGTTTTATCTCCGACCCATCATTCAAT
This sequence comes from Trissolcus basalis, assembly GCA_025266255.1. NCBI lineage: Eukaryota > Metazoa > Arthropoda > Insecta > Hymenoptera > Scelionidae > Trissolcus > Trissolcus basalis. Next base: position 35,123 of record JAAMPD010000201.1, read on the forward strand.
TTTAATTATTTCCATCATAATAACTTTTGCGAAAAACTCTGCCATCTGTCATAATAATTTTAACTTTCAAAACCACATTCTAATTGGATCAACAATTCATCTTTTGTTATAAAAAAAATATGAACAGATAGACAGACAGTTGATTGAACTTTGTTTTGATATTATTTCATTTTTGTTTCACAGGTTTTCACATGAACGCGAGAGGAATTATGAACAGCGACTCTCATTTGGAAGTGAAGAAAAGGAACAAATCTGTGGACCCGGTGAATTTGCTCTAACTTGAATGTTTGGAGTAATGTAATAAAGTCGTCGAGAAATAAATTTAGTACGGTCTCGACACATCGTAGCTATGCCAAGCGGCAAAACGCACGAGCGAGAAGCAGTGTGCATGTCTGGATGAACAGTTGTGTCGCACTTATGTAGGTAGGTGTCGGACACCCAGCAGGGTACATTGGGAGTGGGCGGCCGATACACAGGGTCCTGACAAAGTCCAGAGTGACGGTGTTATAGCATCGTCTCTGTTATCTGTATTTGTAGATACCACGGAGCCAACGAAGAAGCCAAGCAGAGGCTCTGAAAACACCCACGCGCCACAGTCAAGCGATTGGCTATAACAATAAATAACTTTATCCCTCCACGTGTTGGCGCAAAAATTTTCAACGCCGGTGTCTCTCCGGCTGTGGAGAGTGTGAGTTTAAGTCGCGCCCTATCTCATACGACCGTGGTGCTCGCGCGAAATCTTTAATGAGCACACCTCTATTCACCATCTATTTCCATTTGATCGGACAATTATCGTTTCTTGTTCATACTTCCAGTGCATTATCATATATGTTAATGTACAGTTTTGCGCGTACGCTTTTCTAGGCGCAAGTTGAATGATCGTCCGATAATGAAATGCCGTCTCGTTTTGCTTTCCGTCATCTCGTTGGTTTGTTTCCATTTATTTTTTCTTTCCTCGGCCTCTCTTCGGGCGCAGTTTCGAAGCACTTTTTATTTCAAGTCGAATTTTAGCTATCATTTTAACTCAGCTTATTGCGAAGAAGTCAAGAAGTCTGGTTCCAAGGACTGTATTTCATGATGAGTGAAAGAGAGAGACGCAGAGAGAAAGAAGAAAAAAAGGATAGTAGGGATAAACCATACTACGGTCTGCAAAAGTGCCAGACAGCTTGGAGTCTTTTATGAATCATCTCTCTTTTATTTCATGCGAGAGGATAAATTTTGAATACTTAACATTTTATATTTGCCCGAGTTATTAAACCGAGGTGAAAAATTGATCGGTTCAAGTTCGAACTCATTAGCGGACGTTCATAGTAGACGTTAACTATATCTTGTTGCCCATTGTTTCATCTCACGAGCTGAAATTTGAATGAGCCAGAAAACAATGCTCGCAAGTTTTAACTCTCGGTACTCGCGTTTTCAGATCTTGAGCGTAAACTGTTGGACTTTATTTTTGTTTTCCGCTTGCCCTTTTGTTCGTTTCTTTTTTTCTCTCTGCCTCTTAACAGATGAGGTGTTGGACTATTCGTATTTGTGCGAACTAATATACGCGAGGTCACGATCGTACTTGTTGTACTCATTTTGAACGGCATACACGCCTACGTCTATATGCATTTAAAATATAGCACAGTTGGGTTCTAGTTTATGAAGGGTCGGGTCATGGTGAGTCGGATGAAACGGAAGAAAAGGTGTAGAAAGAGAGAAGACAACTGAGAAGCAAGTGGAGGACCACGAGCGGACCGCCGGACACATTGGTCAACGAGCTTTCTTGAGCCCGAGGCTGCGCTTAACAAGACCCGGTTAATGTGAGACATAGATCACCTTGGTATGCACTAAACGTTCAAAATATTATTAAGTATAAACACCACGTAAATCAATGTGATTAGTTCGAAATGTTCCGTCGTTGTTATACATTTCGACGAAAATTATTGCACCTCCGTTGATAAGAATTAAAAACCAATTACTCAATCCAAAATTTATTCCCATAGTTCCGACAATTGTTTGCATTTTGATTTCCCACTTCATCATTCACTCGGGACAAGCCCCAATGCTTCACTCTTTGTCTTCATATTTTCATAACTTTTTCTTTTTCTAATTATAAATTTATAATCGTTAATGCAACTTCTAACAGTTTTCATGTTCTGTTTCGTGGAATTATCAGGGGAACAATGGCTGTACGTCAAGTTAACGTGATTCAATATGTACGGGCAATTTATTATATTCTCGGATGTTATATCGCTTTTTTCATATGATGTCACCTTGCCAGTATAAATTACTCAATTTTACGACCAATACTGCCCCGGCACGTTTATTGTAATGAGAATGAAAATATACGACAATAATTATATATCTTACCATGAGAATTTCAATCGAACGGTCGATCACGCAATTTCAAGATCATACGTTTTAGAATTGTTGTGCGAATGAATTTGTTGGATTTGAGCATCGAAATTGTCAAACCATGTAACATTAAAATTTTCTAAATGATTGTTGATGTACAAAACAGCAGACTTAACTTTTTTTTGTAAAAAATTTATGTTTATTGGACAAACTGTAATTTGTGTTTTTTTGCAGGAAACCAGGCAGTTCTTTGAAGAAGAAAAATTAACCGACATGTGCGTGACTCCATTGACCTTATACACCTGATATGACCTCTATCGGTACCGAATGAAGGACTAGGTGAGACGAACGTCAAGAAGAAACAAACGATCGAGTGAATTTGATCTACTCAGTTGAAAACATAAATTCCGCAATACAATCTAAACAAAGGTACGCTCCAGCAGTTAGCCAACGGCGGAAGGTGGTCTGTAAGAAGATACATCAAGAATGAACTGACGGTTCACTCGACAGGGGGTAGTAAAAACTGGATCCTTCCACCTATTCGAGCTTCTTCTGGACGACTATAATAAGGACAAGGCCTTAATCTTCGACTCAATTATCATTTTCTAACAGATATCTTTTCAGAATGATGTTTCGTCAGATGTACTAACGTCCGCTGCGATTGAAATTAGACCACCAAATCGGCAGTTTTTATCACTTTACGTGCGCGTTTTTTACGCCGCCAAGGGTAGCCCGAGTCTCTTTGTCGTTTGAGTTCGGCAATCCTCTTACAGCTAATAGCACGTTATTTTTATGTGAAACTTGATTTAGCATTCAGTTTTTCTAAAACCGACCAAATAGTAACATTAATGTTAGACGAAAAAAAAAAAAAAAAAGAAATCAGGAGCAACCGCGGGCAACTCGTTTTTTTATTCATCCGCCGACTCAAAATGTAATTTCATATTCTTTCAAGTATAAAGCGCGCTATTGATTCATTCTCGCCGTTGAAATGAAAATGAATCCCTTTTGGATAACTCTTTTTTTTCTCTCTCTCCACGTTTTTCAATGATGTATAATCAATGCGCATAATCAATCGCCATTCTTGAAAACTATCCACGTATATACTTTATATAATATGCGCCCGCATTTTAAAGGTTCCCATTCAACGTTCAGGATACAACGTTTATTATATATACACTCGATGTTATTTAAATTTGTGAAAATGTACGGCGCCTCTCGGTGTGCGAGCTCCCGTGTCAATTTTATGATACGAAATTTATACTGCGATGCGCGCTTTGTCATTTGCGTTTCCGTTCGGGGGGTGGGCTCGTGCTTCATCTTTCGCCAACGCATTACTTTATTTCAAATTGACTGAATGAGAATAATGCGAGAGACCAGGTGTGCTCGTAGACATGTCGCAAGAAACTGTGCAGCATCTTCGGATCAGACGAACAATGGACACCAACTCGCTCTCGTCTGAGCATACCTATATATATATATATATATCGGGCAGAAATTTTATCAGCTGTCATTATTTGCTAAGATTTCGATCTAAGACCGATCATATTTTATGATCACCATAAGATAGATCATGGACAAAAAGATTGGCATGAGTGTAGAGAGTAACGAAGCTAAATGTTTGCATACTTATATTTGTGTAAAAAATTTTCCAACCATTTGGTGCACTAATTGAGCAGATGAGATTAATTTGAAAGGATGGATTGTGGTGGTCGGAAAGATGCGAAGGGGGAGGGGGGTCGACACGAGCAGCGAGGGGTTAATGGCTCGTGACTAGTATTGTAGGTAAATTTTTTGACATGAATGTGCACTTGAAGACAGAGCGATGTTGGTTGATGGGATTGAAGGATATGATGGTATGAAATGTATGGATAAGGAAGATCGATGTATGAGAGAGTGCATGCTGCGCAGTTTGTGTAGCTAAAGCTTGTATATGGCACGGATTAAGCGTGACTGGAAGATCATCAAGGAGGAATCCGCGGTCCCCTCCAATGGTCTCGGAGTGAAGCGGAGTAATGTCACTGGCAACGACAACGACGATGACATTGTAAGAGAATAATAATAAAATGAGAATAGGAGAACGGGCGTGCGAGCAAAAGAGCAAACGAGAAGAGAAGTATGAAAAGCAAAAGACGAGAAAAGTTGTTATGAAGAGTTTGAAATTAAGAGTGGGAGTTTGACGTCCGCGAGGAGAGTATAAGAGGGAAATGTTACATTGCGGGCACTCGGCGTATCGAGAGTCAGTTTTGTCCCGCGCACGCGAGAACCAATCCCAGTATTTGCGCTTCCTTCCTAACGCGGATGGTGACCACCTCTTCTCAGGGGCGTATCCTCGTTTTCTAGAGCCCGCCCCGGTCTTTTCCGGATAGTTAGATTTTGTTTTTGCATCGTCGTTTATTTTGCTATCTCCACGTCTTCGGTAACTGTAAAAGCGAGAATTATACAGATCTAATAGCGTTGCCTCGGATCACTATCGTGAAGACGTTCCTAACAAGGCGAACTTTAGCAGCGAAATTTCCATGCGAAGCAGATAATTAATGTCAAGCGAGACATGTGAACGCTCACGATATATGAAGAGAATGTCCTTCGCTCAATCAGCGTCGATTTGTAGACGCGAGCATCATTTTTACCATTTTCAATTATACGCGCGCTACTTTAATTAAAACCTTTTGATTGCATTTCTCGACGCAATGGGTGATCGAGATGGTTTGTTTTTTTTTGTTTTCAATTGCCACAAAAAAATGTTAGTCGACCAATTAGTGACATTTTATTCATTAAATATATTCGGATTAGTGATTTAATTAACCATTCATCATGTTTTCAAAATGTAACTTTCTTACTGACGTGAATGTCCAATCCTGATGATGTACACGAAAACATTTCTGAGCAGAAATTTCAAATTTATTATTATACAAGCAATAAGATAATTGCACGATAATTCCCATCCGGTGATTTACTGGTGCGTTTAGCCTACACGCTATAAAACGCAAGTAGACGTGAAATAATTTCATATGAATTCACAAAAATGAGCAGTCCTCATAAGAAAAACTCATTTTAATAATCTTATCTTTTCAAAAAATAAAATAAAATAAAATAAAAAAAGTTTGTAAAAAAATGTATAAATTTTTCCATCGCGCAATTTAACATCAATTAGAAAGTTAAGTGTTTAATCAGTAATCAACGTCAAACTGTAGCGAAATTTTCCGTGAGTGCATTTTCCGTTATCGCAAAAGTGGTAAACAAAGTCAGCAAAACATTGATTAGGGTTTTTGGGTAGTAATCGGGATGTTTTTTTTTTCAATTTCGTATACAATAGAAAGAATGAGCGGACTGGACTGATGGCTCGAATAGTTGGGTATTCTAGTGGCTGTGATGGCAGGCAGATTTACGGTCGGTTTGCCACGCAGACGGACGACCGTCTCTTCGCGGATTCTTGAACTTCTTCTGATATTATTAGCGGCAGCACAGTCACTCTTTTTGATCCTGAGGACAGCATCAGTTTATTTCTCTTTGCATGGACACAGGGGCCTTTGCGATGTGAGACTCAGGCGCAGATATTTTCTCTCTCTCCCCCCCTTTTTTTTCATTTTATTTTCTGCACATAATATTCTCGATAGTCCTGAATCCTTTGACTCGTTCGTCTTTCATCAATTCTTCTTCGCTTCAAGTGCATAGACGTATTGTACAAGTCCTAAACTTTCGCATTCCTTATACGATTTCCTTTTTATTGCAAATAAATGAATCCATTATCTCTTTATTTCCAACAGATTTGCAAAAATCATTTGACTTTATAATTCGTTTTTATATTTACGTTGTTACCATACAGAAATCAAGACCGATCAATTTTATTTCTATTTAGGTGATTCTGCTGAATTTCGTTTATTCACTTATTTTGCGTTTTTTTTCTCTCTCTCTTGTTTTCTTTTTTCTCTCCTCTTTTTTATTCGCATTACTTTATCATGATGGCAGTTCATGCTGCAAAAGGCTTGATTTTATTTACTGCTTTTTTTTCGTGTATTTATCATAGTTATAGTGGGAGATCGAATACATTAAATCTGTACGAATGATCATGAGTATGAATTCGTTGAAGATTAATTGAAGAATGTGGATGATTAGAAAAAAAAAATCGGTCAATGTGTTTGATATTCTTTTCTCAATAGGACACGTTTTAATATACTGATTTATGATCACCGGGTCAGCTTGAAACTAACTATCAGCTTCACCAATTAACCTTTAACGCCTCGCTGCGTTCTATGTTTTATTTAATTCCACCCAAGGCGTAGGCGATTGTTTTTCCATTGGTGAAAAATTTGTAAACACTCGGGGTACCGTGGCCGGTACACTATAATAAAGAGCCGTGTTGCAATTGAATTAAAGTTAAAACAAAGCAACTTTTCAAAACCAGATGCATGTGAACATCAGCGATTCGAGAAACGTATAATAAGGCCGAAAAGGAAAAAATAACGATACCATTTCAGTTGAACGTGTATAACCATAATTAATTCACCTCCGTCACAATTGTGAATCGGAGAGAAATTTTCCTCTCGTAAGGGTAATTTTTTCTTTCGGTTTTCTAATAAAAATGTTGCTGCATACATGTACATCACGTCTTTTGTGACTCGAATGAAAATGCTTGACATATTAAGCGAAATAAAAATATGAAAAATAAATATGTACATAAACATATATATATGTATATACAGAACGGTTCTCTTTTCTCGTAATAAGCTATACCGCCGTTATATAACCATTTATATAGGGGATGTATCTTCAAGTTTGGGGTGAGTTCCAAGAGATATGTATCTTCTAGTTATTAATGTATGTTCGTGAGCCCCAAAGAGCTATCAACTTAAGGATAAGATTCACTGCCAAAATGTACGAAAGTTGAAAGTTACGCTGAAAAAGGAAGGAAGAAAAAAAACGTCTGTTTCAAGATGCGCGATGGTATAATGTATGATTGAGTGGACGGATATCTTGCGCGCCAATGATTTTGTGTTAATAACAGTACCAATTGGTATCAACAAAGGGAACAATTTTTGTTCGTGTTCGGTGTTCGTGTTTGTATGTGAAAAGAAAAAGGAATGTCGGTGGTCGGGCGAGTGAAAATAATGGTATGTCAATATGTTTGCTGGTTCTTGTGCGTATGTGTTATTTTAGCGCGGAGATTGATTGTACTTTAGCGCATTGAAGGAAAAAAGACGCCAAAGAACTCAAGTAGATATGAAGATGGTATGAGCAGTTAAGGCGAAGCATAGGCATGGATTAAAAATAACGTTGAAGAATGTGATGCTTAAAGAAGAATAGAAAGAAATATTTGGCAAAGAGCTAGCAAAAAAGATAATAATCTGAGTTGAATGCGGCTGTTGAAGCTCATCGTGAATGGTGCGTGGAATGCAGTAAAGCAAATAAGCTCGCGAGCAAATAGCTAATTATCCTTCTTGGCATTCTTGTTTCTGGTTAGGTGGGCAACAACGCATAGGATTACAAGCTAATTCAACTTGTAGGAGGACACGAGCGTCCGCGGTTGCTCGCTAAATCGCCGGCCAAGCAGACTCGACTCTCCCTCGCGCGCCATAATGGCGTTGTTTAATGTTTAATCATACCCACCGAGAGCGATGCAGTATAATCAGAGTATAATCCAGACAACTGCAACTGCGCGGTTGTTCTCTCTGATATCTGCGGTTGTGGATTCGAGCCATCTTTTCTGACGGCGTATTCGGCTACGTGTACCTACTTACCTCAACCTAAGAATCAACTTCAGCAACAGCCATTTCTTTCTTTTTTTTTACACTCTTAACTTTGTTTCTCTATTTAATTCAATCAACGCGAATTTCATGTTTTTGTAACGCAGCTCAGCAACAATTCAGAATTATACATCAAAATGGTATCGTTATTTTTTTTTCTTTTTTTTTTGTTTTGGATTGGGCTTCCTTTTTTTCCCCCAATCCACAAGCAGGTACAGATGTTGCTCTGTCTGAAATATAATCTCAATCTGATATTTCGCACAACGTGTTAAACCTGGTCGAGTTTTTTTTTTTGACGTCGCATTTTCTTTTTTGTGAAAAGTACGTTTCACTTTTAATTTAATGGTAACTTATTAGATTTTCATTGAACTGTTTTTAGAGGATAAGAGGTATATTTAGACAATCTCATGATGAAATAACAGATGTTGCTGGTATTTGAAATAAATACTGGGATAGACGTGTGTGTTTTGCAAGTGAAGAACTGAAACCGGAATACAAAAGTTATACCGCGTGCAAAAGTCTTGGGCAGAATCGAATTAGCTCGCATGCGGTGTAGAGAATAATGTAGCACATTATATAGCTGAGTATTAGAGTGACCGGTAGCCGACCGGCGAGTTTTTTGTCGGATTCCAGTAGCGCCTTCGATAAACACCAACGGAAAGAAGAATATGTGCCGATTCCCTCCTTTACTTTTACCAAACTCCAAACGAAAGTTTAGATCTTTGCTTCGGTTAAATTCACATCACGATTAAGTTTTAAAATTTCGTATATTTTGAATCTGGAGCATTTTTTATTCGCAAATAAAAATGAAGAAATAAAAATGTAAAAAAGTATTAATAGTAAATGTAATGCTCTGGTTTAATTTCTTTTTTTTTTCTTTTTTTAGTCACAAAATATGGTGCTCGCTTTGCGGACATTGATTTTGACATTTTTTTTGTTTTGTTATAAGCTACCCTAACTGTGAGTCACATAATGGCTTTACTTTGATACGACCTAATGATTTATAGGTTGCATCGGGGGTTTTGTGTATTTCTGTGCAATGGCATGCTTTTTTACTTTCTCACCCGGAGAGTCTCTCTGTCAGAATCGTGAAAAACATATTCAGTTGAGAATCAGAGAATCGCAGCAACTATAATGCAGTATAGATTGATGTAATTAATAGCTTCGCAGTATCGGGTAACATATGGCTTGGAACAGAACCAAAGAAATCTCAGTCGAGTGGAGATGCAATCGAGAGGTGCCGCCACCTTTAAAGTTGACTGCGGCTTCGCTTGACCAAAGGGATTAAAAACAAATAGAAGAGTTTTGTCGAGCTACGAAAAAAGAAACGAAATTCCTGGGCGCATGCTAATTCTTGTCGTCTAGGTTAACCGAATTCGCTTTTGCTCGCCTTTGTTACCGCACCGAATAACTATTTCCGAATATTCTCTTACTTCTCGGTATTTCATCTCGATGATTAATTTATGTGATTTATCATCAATTTTTGGCACACAAATGTTGCGGCGAATGCTTTAAAAGTAAACTTTCAAAGATTTTCATTCCAATTGGTTTTCTGAATTAACTCTTTTATTATAGCTTGATTTTTTGATTTTATCTAGTTTTTTAAATTAATTTTAATTCTAGTTTGAATAATTTTTTAGGTGAATAAATTTGAATGTAAAAAAAAAAAAAAAAAAAAAAATTGTTTCATTTTTGTTGAACATCTAAGCATGTCATGAGTATAAAAAGGCGTTAAACTAAGAACTATGTTTTATTGCAATTAAATGAACGAAAATGAGCAACCGAATTTTTCATCAAGCTGTGCCGTTAAAACGCTTAATTACTTTGTTGTGATTCAGCTATTCCGTTGGATTGCGAAGGTGGACTAACTATAACTTGGTATAATTTCAGTTCCGCGAAAGCCATCGCAAGATTCATCGCGCGTAATGACGGTTGGTTTGGCTCTGGTAAGCGTTATTTTTTACTTTGTTTTTGCGTACTTTTTTTCATCTCCTTGTAAACTCTTTCACTGCAATTGTTCCGTCGCATTAATCTCAGTTGCAAGTGGTTTAAAACCTTTGTAGTCTACGGTTATTCGTGACTCAGTGATTTCTAGATGCATACCGTCAGCTAAATATTGAAAAGTTTGTTATTACTTTGAAAAGACAGATTTGATAAAAATATAAGGATTCCGGGAAATAATTTGCCAGGTTATTAAAATTACAAGACATAATTGTACATTCGAATCATTTGCTGAAACTAGTCACAGCAGTTATTACTGTTTCAAATGTAAACGTTTTTTTATAGGTTGATTGAAAAATAGCGATTACAAGTTTTGTGCCTCCGAAAACCGTTAGAGCGTCACGAAATTATTTTATTTTCGTCATTTTGTTATGTAACTCTCTCAAAAAAAATTCGAATTTTAATCAAATTTGAAGATAAATTTGCAAATGACAAATTCTGTTTGCCATACTTACGTATAAACAATCAATGTCTCATATGCGGCAGACGTGTGTAAATTTATGATTTTGCGGTATGGCAGGAAATTTAGCATTCGCATTATTTTTTCAATTCAAACTTTGAAAATCCACGTCAAATTTTTCGTACCATTGATGTACAAGTTACTCTTTTTTTCCTTCAATATCATTATACCGGTTCGTTGGAATGAAATTGAACGAAAGAAATATTGGACCACAATTCAAAAAACGAATATAATCAAAATACAATAAAAAACACAAAATTATATAAAAGTAAACAAGTCAATCCTTTACACAAAACAATATCTTTGGTAAAAAAACATTTGGGACACCATTGAGGAATAAGGAAAATTATAAATGAAAAAATCAAAAGATAATCTTGTGATAGTATAGCTTTATTTTAGACTAGAACGGAAGAAAATAATATAATATTAATAATATAAAATAATAATTAATAATGTAATAATAAACTATTTACATGACAGTAGTAGAACGACATACATAACATCAGGATCGTGTAAGTATCCATTTATAAAATCATGGATGTGCGTACGTGTTAAAAATGAAAAAAAAATCTTGAAAAAATAATAAAAAATAAAAGAAGGGAAGCGGAGAAGCTGGTTTTCATCTTCGTTAAGAATCGTACGGCGCAAAGAATTAACAGCTGATTAGTGTTAATTCGATTGTAAGGTCAGATCAGATGATTTCATATTAATTTATAACAATTCAAAGTTGCTGATAATTCTTTGAGTCGCAGAAACTGTAACGAACGAAGATGCAAAGATCACAAGTAAAACATAAATAATTAACGCATGAAACAATATCAATAATAATAATATTAATTGTTGAGAAATAATGATAATTATAATGGTAGTAATAATAATAATAATAATAATAATAATAATAATAATAATAATCGTAATAATAATGATAATAATAATGGAAATGATAATAATAAGTGAAGGATTCTCGGTAAATGATATCGACAGTGTTGTCGCCTTATCGTTATGAATTCGTGTGTGTTTCTAGTCTTGAGATAGAGAATTGGACTTTTAAATAGTTATCGTTTGATTGTTAACGGTAAGACGACAATCGAAACCTAGTTTAACAGGCAGAGTTACACTGGCTGTCTGAATGTCCAAATATCGCTCTATAGTGCAGAATCATAAACGCTAGAACGTAACGGCTATTGTACTCTATATGTTATCGTAATAGCAATTGATGAATTTTTGTCTATGAAATGTAACGAACAGTCAGCTTGCTTCTTCTTGTAGGCCTGGATTGGGTTCAGGCTAACGATGCGTTTAACCCAACCTAGGCCTTGGGCGAAGAGCGAGGGCATGCGAGGTATGTACAGTTTTTTAATTGTTTACAAATTAAAGAAAAAAGTTACCTAAGATTGAAAACAAGCCAAGTTATAACGTTGTCCCCTCGAAAGAGGCAATTGCTATCCTATATAGGAATTATAGGCAATACAGTCTCTCCTCCGTTCTCTTCCTGGCTATACTATATTTTGAACGAAATCAAACGCATCATTTATCATTCGTCATCTACATAACCGATGCGAGTGATTCGTTATCTCGAACTCGAATATTCGTTCCACCTAAATATTTTTACTGTACAGTTTCACTACTCTTCCAGCTACAATTATCGGAAGATAAAAGGAAGAATCGTCAAGCATCATTTGGCTTGCTTATAGCTTCGGATTTTCTTCCTACATTTTTTGCTTCTATATTTTATATTTAGCTAATTAATTTGCTTCTTTTTTTTTCTTAATCTAAAATAGTCAATTGATAGGAACTTTCAGTATTGCCTAGCATTGATATATTATTGATATATAATTACACGTATAAATGATAATTTTTTTCCACGTTCTCAACATCTAAGGCCCTTCAGATTATCACACAGGCCCAATTTTTCATAACGTTTTCTTGTTTATTCCCTTTATAAGATAAATTTGCGCTACACATGCAATAACGTATCCATTTTCATTCTTGTTACTGAACTCAGACTTTTTGATAAAAGCACTTTATTCGACAGATTCGTTTTGATAAAATAGAACTGCGCAGATCAACTTTATTATATAAAGTCACAATCGAAGAAATACAAAACTTTACAAAAAAAAAAAAACGTCAAGTCTGAGTACATAAGATAATGAAAAATGGGTTCAAAAAATGTTTCAAATGTTTCATGTTGCTCACAAAACTTAGGATTATAATTTCAAATGCACACAAGAGTTGTTATCGTTAAATAAATAAGATGTAAACACTGATAAATTAATGGAATTAATTTAATTTAGAATTTAGCGAATAAATAAGTTGGTACATAAGTTATATATGGGGAGGCGAAATTATGCTTTATGCTTTATAGAGTTTTGAAGTTACAGACGTAATCATCGTAATGTCAACAATTAAAATTTATTAGTTTGCATCACCGGAGTAAAAGTAACCCATGGAAAAAGAAACGTAACTGGCGCATATACGCGACACACACTCATAGGTCAACATATATGCCACATTTATGTCGCAACAGTGTTTATTACCCGGGGAGGAGAATTCGTACTCTGAAGCATTTACATGTTTTTTGCATTTGTGACAATTTAAAGTAATCATCAATTGTGGTTGATTGCATTTCTTCTTTTGTTTGAAATTATCATCCTTTGATTAAAAAACAAAAATAATCGCAAAAATGTACCCAAGAACAAATACAAAGGCGAGCGCTTTTACGAATCTAAGATGTCAGCCAGACACTCACCAGCTGAGGTTGTAGTCGGGTTGGCAGTGGCACTTCCACTGTGCTGTTGCTGTTGCTGTGATTGGAACATTGCCGTGGGATGAAGGAACAAAGATCCGTACATCATGTTTTCGTCAGTCTGTTGTTGATGCGGTTGTTGATTAGCTTGTTGATTAGCCGCAGTTGAGGCCGATCCGGCGTTCGAGTTCCCGGTGATAACCGGAGCTCCTGGGGTTGGCGGAACGAGACTGCCGTCCTCGACGGCCACGCGTACAGATTCAATATGTCGACGGGAGAATACGTGTTCTTGCAGCGGAGATTTCGGAGAGTATCGAACAGAGCACAGTCGGCATTCGTCAGGTCCGGTTGGTCCACGGTGTGGTTGCACGGCCGAACCTTCCGCTGGCAAACCAGCAGCTAGTCGGGCCTTCTTTTCCTTCGCGCGAGCATTCTGGAACCATACCTGCAACTCGTCTCCATTAGCCGCAGTGCTCCTAAAATTGATCACATTGAATGCGAGAAAACGTGTCACTCAAGTTTTGTTTACGTATTACAGGGTTTCTCGCATGATTGTGCTCTTTTATATACTATGACTATGACACATTGCACTACTTACAAGTAAGATCAAACGTAAAGCAAAAGAGTTTAGAACAAAAAAACAAAAAATTAACAACATGCTTATAAACACTACCAATCTTTATTTTAGTCTTTTTCGATTTGTTACAAAAATGTTGTCTCGATTGATTGTTACAGGAGAATTGTTAATGACAAGACTGAAATAAAAAAAATAAAAAAATATCGCAAAATCGACAGCTTTAACTAAATGAAATTATTTATTCAATTATGCTGACGTTATTCAATTTAGCTGGCCTGTCTGATTATTTATCGATTATTACGTTGTGTTGCAATTCAAATGTAGCGAACAAATTAAACGTGAACAAAAGAGTTTTACAATCATGCCGTTTTGAGAAACAATTTGGAATTTTTTATGAAACGCTTAAACTTTGTATACTCATCGCATCATTCAAATTCAAATACACGAAACCAGAGTTACACTTTAATTCATTCAAATTTCCCTTTACTCATCAACAACAAAAAGCTTGTAGTTATTCAATCAACAATTATTCATCAACACCCTGATTTCGTGTTCATTATCATAAACATATATTCAGCTGAGTCTTTTAATTTATTAATGGCGAGGAAAAAATAAAGCTTAAGTGTTTTAGCAAAGTAAAATATACAACGGCTCGAATATGAAGCGGCTATAAAACAGTGAGAATGGTGAAAACCAAAAGTTTCAAGTTACCTGTACTACTCTTTTTGGCAGACCTATCTCGCGTCCGAGCATCTCACATTCCGCCATCGTAGGTGTTTTGTAATCCGAAAATAGAGACTTCATAACCTTGACCTGTGTGGCCGACATCTGGGTTCTGTATCGCTTTCCGCCTCCGGATTGGCTGCCAGCGGAGTTGCCGGCTACCGTCGGAATCGCGTTGCCGATGCCCCCGCCGCTGACCATTCCCTGACGGGAGCTTTGCGTGCTTGAGGCGGGACTGGCAGGGCCGCTCTCGTCGTCCAGGAACTCGGTCGTCTCGCTCATGCTGTCATCGTCGCAGATGCTGCGCTCCGAGAGGTCCGTCAGCGGTCCGCAGTCGCTTCCGCCTCTGAGGTGTGCGTTGTGTTGTTCTTCTAGGAGGTTGCTAAGAGTTCCAAGGCTCAATTTCATCGGACGACTCAAATCCACCGGTTTGCTCAAATCTAATGGAAATTCACCTGCGTTGCCGGAAGCCTGGTGTCCGCTCGCGTCCTGTTTGCCGTTGCTCGCGTGGGTCTGAAGCTCGCTGATGTATCGCTTCATCGACTCCTCGTAATACTTCTTCAGCGACGCCTCCATCTCGGTGTTGAACGGAGGGAACAACGGCGGCATCATGTTCGGTGTGCTCGGGTTCGAAGGCGTTGACTCCATGGACAGTTCTTCGTCCGGGATGTTGTCGATGTTGACCTCGCCCCGGGCGACTTGGTCCGCGTGCTTACTGCTCAGATGCGACTCCAAAGCCGACTTGACTTTGAAGAGCGCCGGACAGAAAGGGCAGCGTTTGTTGATCACCTGACTGTGCGCCCGGAACTGGCCCTTTCTCTCCCGCGCGCGGGTGTTCTGAAACCACACCTGCACTACTCGCTTTTTCAAGCCCACCTCCCTGGCAATCGTCTCCAACATCTTTCGCGACGGATTTGATTCGACCTGATACTTTTGGTACAGATAGTCCAATTGCTCCGGCAAGATCGTTGTGCGTAGTCTTTTGTCTTTTGGTTGTTCGTTGTGTTCCGTGCTCTGTCGAGTGCCGTCGGTGCCCGACCCCTCATCAAACTCTTCAAATTTTCTTTTTCCCCTTTCTTGCATCATTGCAATGAGCGGGTGCGGCGACTCGGTCGTGACACCGCTAGTGGCGTTCATCGCCTGTTGTTGGAGTATTCCGAATGGCGAATCTGGTGGATAAGCGGAAGGAAAAAGAGAAGGGTTCATGATATGTATCATCTGATGTTCACGCCACAAATCGAAACGACTAAACATTAAATTGCATTTGTCGCATTGAAAGTTACCTTCTTTGGATTCATTTTGTTGCTGCTGCTGTGGCGGTTGCGACGTTTGCTGCTGCTGCTGTTGCGGCGTGTTTGTTTGTTGCTGATGTTGGGGTGGGGTCGCCGCGTTCAAAGGTTGCTGCAACCTTTCGGTCAGCGGGGTAGTGGTCGTTGTCGGGTTATTTGGCACCGCGTTAGTCATCGTAGTTGAACTGCTGTTGCTGTCCTCTGAACTCAACACAGCGGCAACTTGAGCGGCAGCAGCTTGAGCTTGGGCGCTACGCTTTGCATCTTCTTCCTTAAAGCAGTGCGTCTTTTGGTGGCGTATCAATTCGTAGTACCGCTGGAACACCAGTAGGCATTTCTTGCACTGGTAATTCAAGCCCGGGGTTCTCTGAAAACGCCCGGAACCGTCGTCGCTTTCTCGTCCGCCAGGCGTAACTGGTTCCGCCGGTGGCTGATTCTCATAAACCTTGCGCGCTTTTTGTCTCGCGTTCTGAAACCAGACTACGATCACGCGGGGATTCAGTCCGAGCAGTTTGCTTAGGTATTCAAGATCGTCGTCCTTCGGGTAGGCATTGTTCTCAAAAAACTCTTGCAGCACTTTGATCTGGTAGTCGGTGAATCTGGTTCTGTTGGCTCTCTTCCCGGAACTACCGCCTGACGAGTTGCTGCCGTTGCTGTTGCCGCCGAAGGAATAGTCGGTCGGTCCGCGTCCCGGACTCAACGATCTCTGCGGGGTCAAAGCCATGGCTGCAAGAGTCGGAACCACGTTTCCCACCGTCGAGTTTGGGTTCGTGAATGTCTGCGGGGTGATCTTCGGTGGCAGCATTGGTGTGCTTGGCGCACTCGTGCCCATCGCCGTATGGCTCTGATTTTCATGATGCATACCGGAAAATACCGAGCTCATACTCAACGCTGGGGAATGCGGTCGGGACTGTTGGCCGCCCGAGCTGCCCGGTGAGTTGTGCTGTTCGTCCTGCAGCATCTGCTGGCTGCTCTGTTCTGTGATCTCTTGTTTTATCTCCTGAACTTGTGGTATGTTGACGGAAGTCGTCGGCGGTGGCGTAGACGGATGTTTGTTCGGACTCTTGTCGTCCGACGAGCTGCTCCCCGAAACGCTAGAATTCAACGGGGTTACTTTCGCTTCACCTGTTTTTTCATATTCTTCGAGATTCAAAGTGGTGCTCGGTGGGTTGTTGAAGTTGTACGGACTGTCTTTGTTCCTCTGACGTTCTTTAAACAGTGTGTTTCGGAACCAGTGTTTGATAACTTTTGGCGGCAGCCCGCTTTGCGCTGCCATGTCCAAAATCTGTTCTTCCCCGGGCGAATTGTTTATATCAAAATGGGCGCGAAGGATTTTCAGCTGCTCGTCGGTGATTCGGGTCCGGGCTCGCTTTTGCGACGCAGTTGCACTAGCCTGTAACAGAAACAACATTTTTCAAATTAAAATTTTTCAATTACAAACATTCGCCCATCGTTTTGCAAATGATCCGATACTAACCACAGCTGCTTGCTGTTGCTGCAGGGCCAAGTGTTGTTTTGCAAGAATGTCAGCTTGGGCGTTCATCGGAGGATAAGCACTAGCGGCGCCATCGTATGGCGGTGGTGGGAGCATCATTGGCACTAATGGTGGTTGCAAATTCATCGCAGCTAATGCAGGAACATTAAGACCTAGAGGAAGTCCCATCATGCCCATCATCAGCCCCGGATACTGTTGCAAGTGTTGTTGCAACTGTGTGGCGGCCATTGCATTGAAAGCCGCCTGCATCTCGGACATCTGTTGTGCCAGGGTGAGTTGTGGGTGTGCCGCCGGTTGCTGATGGTGCGGCTGTTGGGCATGTTGCTGAGGATTGGTACTTTGAGCAGTTGGCGTGACTGATTCTGTGCTGGAGACCGGCGTATTGCTCAGCGCCGGAGTGGTCGCAGGAGTGGTCGAAGTGGCTTCCGGGGTGCGGCTGGTTCGTTCTTTAGTCTCCACTTCCTCCTTCTCTTTCGGTTCCTTGTCCGCAGTCAAATCTTGTGGCGCGTTCGTGGCAGGCGTGGTGCTTCTCGGAGCGGTGTTCGTGGACGATGACGTGGCCACCGTTACAACGACGCTCTTCTTCTCATACTCGCACTTGAACTGCTGGGCGTACTTTTCCAGAAACTCACGAGGCACCAGGTCGCGGTGCACCTCCTCGCAGTGGGCCTTCAGAACCCAACACTGCTGAACTCCTTGTTGCAGTGCTGACAGGTGCTTCGCGTCAGTTCTGGGATAACATCATCGTCATGTTCCTCTGGCTCTTCTTCGTTCTCCTGGGCAGCTTGCATGACAAGCGCCTGCTTCTGTTGTTCCTGTTTCTGTTGTTCCTGCTGGGCCTGATAAGCGGCCGCAGCTTCCTCCTCCTTTCTCTGTCGTCGCTGGTGATTTTCGTTGAACTGCATAACAAGATCAAACCCAAAGCTCTCCAACAGGTGCTTGTACATCTGAGATGTCTTCTGCTTGGGCTGTGAGAGCAGGTCCTGCGTGGCCTGGGACACCTGCAGCTGTGAGCCAGGGGTCGACGAGTTTGGCGGTGGAGTTTTCGACGAAGCGGAGGCGATCTGCTGTGACGCGGCAAGTTGCTGGAAAAGAGCCAGGGGATTGCTGAAGATACAGTAGAGCTGCTGATGAGTGGCGAGTTGTTCCTGGTTGACGAACAGTGCGTTGCATCTTGTGCAAGGCAGCATGGAGTTACCGCCACTGGAGTTCATACCGGCTGGTGGGCTGCTTGGACTGGTCGGAGGTGGTTGTTCAATCAGCGGTCGCAACAGATCGACCTGTCCACTCGATGCCAAATCTGGTAGTTTGCTAGCTCGGGTCTGATGCAATACACTTCTCATGTGTATATCGAGTGTGCTTCCCTGAGAGTACGCGACCTTGCAGATGTTGCACTTGTAGGGTTTCTTGTCCTGGTCTTGTTGAGCGTCTGTGGATTCGGTTGGACTCGAAGGCGGAACCACGGAGATCAGAGTGTTGTTGTTTCCCTGCTCCTGCATGGCCCTCTTCAGTTTGTGCAGGTGACTGACACTGTTGTAATGAACAAGCAGAATGTTCTTCTGTGTGAAGCTCTCCTTACATACGTCACACTTGTAGGGCCTGTTTGGGTCTAAGTACTTTTCCATTGGGTATGACATCTTTTCGCCTTTGCGGTGCAGGAGTGTCTTGATATGCCCAGTAAGGTAACTCTGACGAGTGAAAGCGACCTTGCAACGATGACACTTGAACTTCCGTCCCGGGTCATGATACGAATCTTCAGCCACCGGTTGGCTGTTCAGATAATCCTCCAGGAGTCGCTGCTCCTTCTGCATCGGCGACGAGTCACTCGCGTCACTTTCCTCCTCGTCCGCTCGGCTTTCGTCTTCTGTATTTTGGTCGCTGGACTGGTTGCCCTGACGACGCAACGCCTCCTCTGTCAGAGCTTGTAGGAGTGGATGCGCGTGCAACAGGCTTTGTTTGTATTGAGCTAACTCCTCTTCCTGGAGGTCGGAGTGTGCGGATTCTAGATGTCGCTGCAGTGCCTGCACGGACCTGAAGGAACGTCCGCATAAAGCACACTTAGTGGCGTCTCGGATGGCGTGGTATTGCGAGTGCTGCTGCAGCTTCTCCAGGGTCTTGAAGGCCAGGCTGCACTGGCCGCAACGGTATTTGTAAACGTGCTTCTCGCTGACGGCGAGCGTGGGTGTTGTTGCCGGATGAGCCTCACGGTGGTGCTGCTGCAGTTCCTCGATCGACCGACAGATTCTACCGCAAACGGAGCACCTCGTCGTTTCGTCGACTTCTTCGTTGATTGCGCGATCGCTCGATTCTTCGTCCTGCGGTTTGATATTGGTCGGGGAAGTCGGTGCTGCAGCTGGCGTCGACGTGCTCCGGGGATTATTGTTCAGCCAGTGGCTCTGGTCTACTAGTAATAACAGTCTTTGTAATCCGTCAGCATTGACAGCATGAATTTGCATCACGTGCTTCTCCAGGGCGGGCCGCTCTCGGAAACGGTCCTGACAGAGGGGACATTGCAACTCAGGGACACTCTCTTCCTTCACGTTATCAACCTTTTCCTCCGAATCTTGAACATGAGCGATTTGTAAGTGTTGCCTCAGTTCCTCCCGGGATGATGGTTGATAAGTGCAAAAGGGGCAGCTTATTTCTTCAAGCTCAGTTTCAGCCTCTGGGTCTTGATCTTGATCGTTATCCGGTTCTTGCTTCACTTCACTACCGCAGTCACTTTCCTCTTCTCGCCGTTCTGCAATTTTATAATAAAAATTATGAATTATAATTGCGATCGAAAACATGCTTTGTGATATTCACTTTTTATTAAAATCATTTCACCATAATAAGTGGGTGTATAAAAAATAATAATAAAGCGAATATAAAAATTGTTTTTCGACATAACAAATTTAACAAAAATGATAATTAACAAATGCTGCAGATTGGATGGGTAGGGAAAAAATATAAACAAATAAAAAGTTTTGTTTTTAGTTTTGTAATTTGCGTTGTTTGTTAATTGCCGGATTTTTTGTTAATGAGGTGAAAAATTGTGATGAAATAAAAAGCTGTCACATTGGTACGAGTAAACAAAGAGCTCGACACTCGAGACGCATTAAAAAATTGTTACCGTCGAAGTGGAAAACAGCCTGAGGGGGAGGGGGGGGGTTCTTAGTAATTACATGCGAGCGTAATCATGTAACCAAACTTTCTCTCTTATAATCTTAGTGAAGTATATAATGGTGCTAATTACGATCGATCGAGGTTCAAGTGTCCGAGTCATTTCTTAATCACATCACAAGAAAATGATTCATTACACAAATCCGGTCATGTACAGGAAGTTGCATGAATCTCAATTATAATAAAGCCTTTGGTATTCAAATGATTCTCAGTCGCATTAAATATAAATCTTTGTTATTTTGCCAATGAATATTATTTCAAGTGAAAGTAAATTCAAATAATTTAACCGTACGACGACACGTATTATTTTGTCGTAAAACTCAGCGCGAAATGACATTCTTCAAAGTGCGTCTCATTCGCTTTTGTAGCGTTTACACTATCACATTTTGAATCGTCATTCGAAGAGCCGGAAACGGAAATCGTTGGCTAAAAAGTGTAACTCGGAACAACATGTGGATCGACAATGCTAGTGAGAAATTTTTGATACAAAATGATGCGAGTTGAGAACAAAATATGATCAAACCTTCGGAAGAGAAAGTTTAGTTGAAAAAAAATAAGAAATAAAAATAAAAAGGATCGAAAATTGTGGGCTCACAGCTTTGCAGATGCAAATGCTGTTTTACAGCAATAAAAGTCAAATTATAGATTTAAAATATGAAATTAATGTCGAACACTTCCGCGAAGAAAAAAAAATAATAAAAAGATCGACAGAAAACGTTTCATTGTACAAAGTCGCGTCAGTTGCGATGAAGACAAGACGCGCGTGCAGTTGTCCTCGCCTACAGGTATATATTTAAGCATAAACTGCTGGATAATACATTTGCCATTGTATTTGGCGTGACATTATGGTACGACCATATGCTGAGAAAATTACCGTCATTTCTGAACTAATTGCGACTTAATCGATGAGAGAGCACCAACTTCATTATAAAATGTATGCCGGGATCAAGACTTTCGAGTGCGCTCTTTATTATCCGATTTGAATTAGTCTGTCTGACGGCGTCACACAATCCACACACCAATTTCGGAATCATGCAAATCAGTGACAAACACAACCATCCAAAATTTTGATAAAAAAAGCAAAAAAATCAAATTCACAATTTGTTTTTCTTTCATTTTATTCGGTACCAAAAATCGCATAAACGTAACAAAACAATTGCACTATGTTAATTGTGACTAAAATAAATAAACTAAAATAAACATAAAATACAATGGGGAAAAAAAGTCAGTATAACAATGAGACGGAACATAAAAATTTGGAACGCACAAAACTTATGGGTTAAAAACTAAGCTACGCCAAAAGGATGAAAATGAAAAGCCCGCGAAAATCAATAATAGTAATGTTACCATTATTCATGCTCGCAGCGTTTGGCGTGGTTGGTGTGGAAGGACTGGGTTGCTGAGCTGGTTGTGCGTCTGGATCTGGCAAGACTTGAAAGACATCGCCAATATCAGTATGCGGAGTCTCGCTGCCTTGTATGTTGTTTCGTCTGTGTAACTGATGTAATTGCTCCATCTGTAAATGTCTAAGCGATCTGACGTGCTGTAATAATAAAAGTCGATGCCTGGCACTGTATCCACACAGAGCGCAATGATAAAGCTTGGCCGCGAAGGGCACATTGGAACTCGCTTCCAAAAGATGTCTCAGCAACAATGCCGCTGCCTCGTGTCTCGGCGACGCGGCGTGCAGAGCAAGTTTATGGGCACTGTTCGTGTAGTAGTCGCACGCGTGGCAGCGCAGTTGCGCGGCGTTCGTTGGCGCTGCGAGGTATTTGATCTTCCATTCATTGCGAGGCCCACCTTCCTTGACGTGATTGAAATGCTGCAATCTTTGTAAATGCTTGTCTGTTTTGCAATGCAATTGAAAGTTCGCCTTGAGATTCGTCTTGTAGGAACAAAGCTTGCAAACAAAGTGTCCCTGAAGGATCGCGAGGATCTCGTTCTCGCGCGTTTTTGTCCTGTCGGCTGTGAGATGGTGGCCGATGGCGTCGAGGTTGTCGGTGGCGTAGTTATTGCAGACGCAACAGTGGTAGAGGTGTGTGGGGTCCGGGTCAGCAGGTTCCGGGGGCGGCTCCATGCTGTCGAGGGACAAGCCAACGTCACTGGCAATGTTGCTCATGGCGCCCATGTTGGCCATCCCGCCGATGAGCTCCGGGGGCAGCTGGGGAGGCAACTGGCCGCCGGTCATCATCTGAATGAGCACCGCCTGGCTGAAGGCCATGTCGGCCAGGGCGGCCTCCGCGTGCTGGGGCTTGTCCTGGCCGCTGAGGTGGAACAGCTGCTCGAGTTGTTGCTGGTGTTGCTGCTGAGCCTGCTGGTGGTGGTGCTGCTGGGCCTGCTGGTGGTGGGTCTGCAGGGCCGAGAGGGTCTGCATGTGTTTGACGTTCTGTTGTAAAACTAGCATATTGTGCGTGTGCTTTTCGCTTGTCATGTGGATCCTAAGGTTGCGCGCGACGTTCGTCTCGTAGTTGCAGACGTCGCAGCGAAACGTCGGCTTGGGCTTGCCCTGGGTGGCCGTCTGCGCGCCCAAGTGCGGACTGTGGTTCTGCTGGTGGTGGGGACTTCGCGTGGGCATTGGCGTCTCCTGCGACGAGGAGGGGTTCGGGGTGGTGGAGGCGCCGCTGCCACCCTGCTGCAGCTCCTGCATGTTATTGAGGTGCTTATCACTTTGCATGTGTATGCTGAGGTTGCCCTTGGTCGTCGTCGAGTAGTTGCAGACCTCGCACCTGTAGGGCTTGTAACCGCAGGTGTAGGTCTCGCCTCGCGCGAGTCGCGGGTGCGGCTGTCCGGCGATGCAGTATATACAAGAGGTCTCGCTCTCCGGGTGTTTCTCCTTCATGTGTATCTCCAGGGTCTCCTGGTATTTGTAGTGCCAATTACATTTCGGACATTTGAGCGTTTTGCATGAGTTGCGACTGTGGATCCCAGCGAGGGGACCGCCCGGCCCCGCTAGTCTACTACTGGCTAAGATAAGTTCACACTTGGTACACTCGACGCCACTGGGCCTACCCTGCATGTGTTCCGGACAAACTCCTATAGTGGTACCGGTAAGAAAATTTGGTGGCTGTTGCGTGAGAGCCGCGTAGGACGACGGCGAGCCCTTGGTGGTGCTGTGGGATGGAGGCGGTGACGTGTAATTGATCGTCGCGGCGTCCGGGGCTTTGGCCCACGACGCCGCCGTGACTTGAGCTCCTCCTGTCCATTGCGCCGGCTGCTGCTGATGATTGAATGATATCGGATGATTCGAGTGCGACGTCGGGGTCGTCGGCGTGCTCGATGACGGCCTCTGTTGCTGCTGGGGCTGCTGCTGCGGACTGCTCGGGATCCCGGGCGTGCTCGCCGGCGTGGTGGTCGTCGTGCCGGCGTCGTGCTCGCTGGAATCGTTTCGTTGTTGCTGCGACTGCACCTGTCCCGGCGACAATTGCGAGCAGGTCGAGCTCGTGACCGGCTCCAAGAAGCTCACGAGGGGCTGCTTGCCCCGGCCGACCGCCTGTATGATCGCGGAGGCCGTCGAGTGTGATAAAATTTGGCGTTCGTCCTCGAGCAGCGTCAGCTGGTGCTCGCCCTGCGCGTGCGCGACGAAACTCTTCGCGTAGCCGAAGCTCAGCTTGCAAATGAAACACATGAGGATCGGCTTGACGGGCACCGAGGCCGCGGGCGAGGGCGACACCGAGGTCGGCGGCGGCGGTTGCTTGCTGCCCTCGGCGCTCCTGTAACTAATTACACGATAACTATGCATAACCGGGAGGTCGGGGTTCGGCTGCGACGCTGTTGATCTCTGCTGCTGCTGCTGCTGTTGGTAGGCCTGGTGCGCGTATAACCTCGACACGTAATACGCGCTCGCGATCTGCGGGAACACCAGCGAGTGGGGCACCGACACTCCCCGGCCGTCGACGATGCATCCATCGGGCAGCGAATCGTCTTCGCTCAATTCGCTCTCGCCCTCGATGATGTACGCCGAGCCGTCCGGGTTGTACACTATCTTGCCATCGAATTTCTCAACATCTCCACCAGGCGGACTCGGGCTCGGGCTTGAACTCCGTTGCTGCTGTTGCTGCTGCTGCTGCTGACTGATCTGCGACGTCATCGTCAGCGCCGTGGGCGTAGTCGTAGTGGTCGTCGTCGTGTCAGCAATCGGTGTTGCAGTTGGAATAGCGTCGCGAGTGCAAGGTTCTGTACCGGAGGGTGGGCTTGCGGTGCGAGGGTGGTGAGGCTGGTGAAGAGCAGCCCCGGCTGCCGGGGGTGACCCGCCCCCTCGGCCACCCTCTTCCTCCGGACTCATCTCTTGCTTCTGTTGCGCGTACGTGGAATTTTGAAAGGGTGCGCCGTGTTGCTGCTGATGATGATGGGCCGCCACCAGCTGTTGATAGAGCTGATGCTGCCCAATAGCGCTTGATGAATGAGCTTGAAGGTGTGATGGAGGAATGTTGCGATGTTGAAGATGGTACTGAGAGGGATGAGGCTCACTGGAGGGCATCACCCCAAACGTGAGGCGAGCGACAGCCTCACATCACCTACGGCGATTGTTCCGCCGCTCTTTTCACTATCGCTGACTGACCCTCCCTTTTTTGTCACATACACCGACCACGTAGTCTCTGCGTCCTTGCGTGTATCTTCTTCTTTACCCCCGGTAGGCAAACCGCTAGCTACCCCAGCACTACCCCAGGACGTACCTGCAACATAAACAAACAAACACCAAATTAGTCACCTTCATCAAACATTCACCATTTTTTTTTTATATTATTTTTTAAAATTAAACAAGTTTGTTTAAAATGTTTGAAAAACGATTACAGTGTTGTCTAAGGTATATTTTTTTCGTTTCAGATAAAGTGAACAAGGGTCAATCGAAATTCGACGAACCTTGTGTTCAATGAAATCGTTATGCCGATCGAAGGGAAATAATCAATGGACAAACAAGTTATCATAGGTGGAAAACAAGAGACAGTCGTGAGCGTGAAGTCGCAAGCTGCGTATACAAACACTCGATCCAAAATTAATCCCTCAAATGTTACCCATGAAAGACAATTTCTATACTGCGAGCACAATGCATGTTTGTTCGATTCGGTTCGTCATAGCCAGCTGTATTTGAATTCCGCCAAAAATCTTATCGAAACACGTCGATTCGTCACACCGCCGAACTTGCATCACGCATGGGAATATACGAAATCGAGCTTAGTCATCGGTTGTCGTCCTCGGATTGAAACGTTTCATTATGAAAATGAAAAATAAAAGGAAGAAGAAATTGTAATGGTCGATTTTATTTTTGATTTCATATGAAAAACGTTTATACGTTATGATGTAACGTGGGGCGTGTGAGCCAAAGAGTTTTCCATACTCGGGTACAGTAATTGATTGAAATGGGTTGGAAAAATAATTTCTAACGCTCCAGAAAATGACGGAGGAAAATCCGAACGGAATCTAACGGATTTGAGATAATCGAATTGATGCTTATGATGCGCGACAGTATGCGTGCCGAATACATGCACATCCGTGACAGCCAGGGGCTTTTCCCATTTCCACTCTGTATTTTTGCTTTGATTCTTGCAGTTTATTGCCGTAGGTGTACTTTGTATATTGCGGTAAGATCAAATTATGTACACCACCTCCGCATCTGCAATTGCCGATACAAATTCCACGATCCAGTGCCTGGCATCTTCCGTCCACCTTTCCATTATAATATATCTCGGTCCGTCTTTTATCTCATTCTCTGAGTACATATGCCATTTAGTAATATACCTGCAGCGCGCAATCATTCCCTTATATTATCTTTGATGACCGAGGATCGATATCTTTCCGTTCGACGGCGAATGATCACACATAAATTTCAAGGCTTGGCTCTCGCACCAATAGCTACGATAATTTGGCCCTAATTTTTAAATCGTGCGTTAGTTAAGATCACAACATGTAATTCAGAATTCGTTTCGTTAAAACGTTGCAAACGCGCACTCGGCATCACAATTTATAATGCACAAAATTATGCTTTAGAAAAAAGAAAAGAACAGTTTTTGCAGTCACTTTGTTAAACATTCCAAAACTATTTTTCTTAATGTCTATTTGTTAACATTATTTTTCTCGGTTATTTTTTTGTTTAAATTCGTTTCTTCTTAATTATAATTGAGAAAAAAAGAAATCAATCAGGGGACAAAGTTTGGTCGAAAAAAAATTTGAAATCATAAAATACATCATAAATATGAGAAAAGTTGTTAAGCACATCATTGTGTTAGCAAATCTAGGGTTAGAACATCTGCCAATCTGACATCACCTGGCATTGACTTTTCTGTTTCTAGTAACATACTGTCCTTCCGGCCCAACGCAACTATACAGTTATTATTCCCAGTTCGACAGCACATGCAACTGCACCACCTCTTTTATTTTCCTTGTTTTTGCCCTAATTAAATGATAAAATCACATTTTACGGTCGTCCGTTATTACGTCATGATTTTCACCACGCGACTACAAAATAAAAAAAGCAAACAAACCGCAATTAGTACTGATTTTTTTAACAAAATATTTACAACAAAACTACCAGTCAAATTTTTTCTATTAAAAAAATACACCGACTGTAGAAAATATTCCCGTTTAATAACCGAAAATCAGCGGTTCTTTTCAATCCACCGAATTCATCGTGAAAACTTCAAAAGTGATCTAATCCCTTTTGAAGCCTCCTTTTTACGCACCGATAAATATCATCCTATTGGGTCTTTTTTTATTCAGTCATAGAGGCTCTTTGTTCTTTTCTCAGTACGATGTTGGTGCTCTTGGAATGGTTATCTCGAAATGAAATTTTCGAAGTCCGCTTATTTGACTGCCAGGAAAATACAAAAAATGTTGAGAGCATACGGTATTAGAAGACATAATTAGTGATATTATGTTTCCTTTTTAAACATGATTTTAGTGTTTCTTCGGAAGGAATAATGCTTCATCCGGGGTAATGACGACTGCGTGAGATTTGGTCTGGAAATGAAAAGATTCGAGAAAAAAAAAAAAGAAAAACACTATGGAGTCGCAGGTCAAAAAAATTTTTGGTAGCCACTGTCTTTAAGGAAGCGGAATAATACACAGGTGGTTGATAAGTCCATAATCAATGGTGGTTGAGGGTGGGAGAGTTCGATACAAGTCAAATGTGCTTGAAGGAGCGCACAGCTATGGCACTACTTTTTTGTTTGTCGAAACGTTTCACCGGAAACCAAATCGATGGCGAAGTGTTGTTCCTCATGCGAAACTTTCTTTTGTTCGTCAGCGAAAAAGGAAGATGGCCCTGTGTCCAACCACATGACGATCGATTCACATTTTGCAACACGGACACGCACAAGATGCGTGCAATTAGGAATCCAACCCCCAATTATCTCGTACACGTCTTGTTACTTATTGAATATCGTGAAACGGCTTATTCCTCATGCAAGCTCGCATGTTGCGTGGGGAAACTAACAAGTGGAAAAATGATGTATAACTTGTTAGACCAAATCTTGGCCTTGTCATTTTGTTTTGTCGTATCTCTACGTAATTATGATTTTATTATTCGAAAGCACTTCAATTGGCACAGATGGTACTGCTCCAGCTGCGGTTTCTTGGATTTGTTCTAACTTTCAAAAATCTACAAGTTCAACAATTTTAAAACGCCTCTTTTAATCGTCATTTTGATGTAATTTATTTATTTCATTTTTATTCTTTTTTTTCAACTTGTGTTTTTGGAGTTTACGAAATATTTTTTTTCTAGACTTAGTGAGGACGAAATTGAAAGTGCTATAAAAAGATTATCTCCGTCCAATGTACAAAGTACGTTTCGGAGGGTATAGTGTGATTGAAAAAGGCGCCAATTATAAAATCGGCGCCAGTTGGATGAAACTGATTTTTGCATACCGGTTAAACGATGAGTGTCATCGGTGCTAATTCACACGAGCGCTTTGTGCGAGTCGTTAATTTCGTAATCGCCGGTTCATTTCGCTCTTCTGATGGAGAAAGTTAAACTTTTTTTTTCATTAAACATTGCGTGGGAAAAATGTTCGTGACAGCACATCAATAATTTTGAAACAAAGCGAAAATGCCTGGATTGTGATATGGAAAAATTGCATAATTTTTCACCGGTCGAGGCACAAATTATTCCGGTATAAGTGGTAGTTAAATACTCAAAAATTGACTTGATACTTAACTATTCCCTTAGTTAACGAATTACATAAAATGACACGTATCGAGAAATTTCTCGCATTTGCATGCTGCATTCGCAGTTGCACTGGAGCGTGAACGGAGTTGCAATTGCGCCTGAAGCTGAACACCAGTGATCGGTGAAGTATGCTCAGGTTATGATGCTTCGAGCCAGACGGGGGATGACCGTGAAATATTTTCTCAACAAAAATCGTGCCTTTTTTCTTTTACATTCCATTTTGATCTCAATTTGGTACTGAGTTAATCTATAATAGAAGCATTAAAATCTCTGGAAAGAAAAAAAAAATTTTTTTTGAATCAAAATTTACGACCGATATGATAATTGCCGGAATGAAATTTGGACGGATAAGTTGAAAAAATATACAAATGCGATCAGGACGAACTCGTTTTTTTCTTGTGGCTACTTGGAACTACCCTAAGAACAAACCAAAACCAACCCACTTCCTCGTAATATTCTCCCGATGCACCGTGAGAAACTTGTCTGTAACACGCACACATTCAGATTTTTTTCTTTTCTTGTTCTTCTCACTCTTGATAAAAAAACCTCACTCCTTTATCTTGCATGTCAATTAGCCGGTTTTCAGGAACTCATTAAAAACGTCAAAATGAGCAACGAAAATGCAACCACATTCACACGTATCCAAAGTAATATTCATTTTTATAATATCAACTTTTTGAACATCGACAAGTTTTTCAACAAGATTTTAATTTTTTTTCCTTTCATTTTTATTTCAACATTTTTCAAATTCTTACGAATTGTTTTTGTAAATTCTTCTTTCTGTCATTGTAAAGTAGACAAAAAAAATAAATAAATAGTCATATTTTAGTAAACCTGCGAAAATAATTGATTTAATTGACTAGCAGTCATAGATATTATGAAACATGAGACCTGATAAGATTATTCATAATTGATTGAACGGTAATATTTATGAAACTGAAGCTCAAAAGTTTCAATGAGGGTATAGAATGAGAATTTCAAAACCTCTCCCGGTTATATTTACAGTTTATAAATATATACATACAAAGGGGAAAAAGTTGTTCTTCGTATAATTGCAACCGAGGGTTGTGGAAGGAAATAGTTGATATATTAATTAAAAGTTGGTACCATTAATTGCAGCTAAACGTTAATTCTGTTTAACGTAAGTATTAAAATTAATTAATTGCACGGTATAATGCAAGAGCGTGTTCTTACATGCAAAATTCAAACTTAAAGACTGATAAATATGATATAAATTTATTTTTACATGTCCGGTTGAGAAGCAAAAAAGAACGAGTCCGTGGACGTCTAATTAATGCAGGGAAAATCAATTTATCACGTCGAATCAAAACAATCGAGCATATTTTAAATCCAGAATAGTAGTATAATAATTGAAATGAATAGCACGGAGTAGGTAATTGATTTTCAATATAAGTTCTTAACCGCGCACAGATCTAACAATCCGGGTCACTACGTATTGCGATAGTGTCATTAAGTAGGGTCAGGGCTGGAAACGAGAGAAGGGACAAATAAATCAATATGTTTGGATGATTCGAGGATCCGTGTCAAGCTCCACGAGATCGACGAATAATAATTAACAATCCATGACGAGTAACATTGAATCATTGTAAACTCGTTCTTTTTTTTTTCTCCTTCTTCCAACTCACTTGTTCACTTGTAATTCACGTTCCATCACTCCATGAAAAATTTCATTTCATCAATTCTAAAATACCGAACAATTTGTTACAGGTTGTAAATTTTTCATCCGTATGGATTTTAGTAAATCATTCAGCGGTCAGTTGAGAAAACGAGAGTTCAAAGTTGAGCGTCAAATTGATAAGCGAAAGAAAGAACAAATAAAAATGAAAGTTTGACTAACGACTGTGAGCCGTGCAAAAATTGTAATTAAAATGATAACGAGACATTGGCCGGTGGATTTGACGATGGTCTCAGCAGGACGTCACCTCTGAATGGCAGAATGAAAGGGAAAAAATGGCTTATAACGTTGAGAAGCAACGTCGAAGTCTGCTTGAGCGAATAGTCTCTGTCCGGTGAATAGGAAGTATTTTTTGCCGCAATATCGAAGCGTACGTCGACTGCTGCAGAAAGCCGCAACCGTAGGGGTAGCTAATGACAAAATCAATGCGACATAATTAGACATGGCGGCTGCCTACCAACCTACCTACCTACCTAGCTCGCTAAGTGCCAACCATCTTACCGGCACACGTCTGCGAACAAAACTCGCAGACCGGGAATTATTGTAAAAACATCCCCCTCCCCCCAGTTGATCGATACGACTTCGTTTTTCACGTTATCTTTCCGCTGATGAACAAGCGCTTTTACCCCCCTCATCGGCGATTCGCAAACGGACGCTTGCGTCCCCCCTCCCCCACCCTAGACCAGGACTCTTTTACGAGCTTTAGCCTTGTTTACGTGCATAATACTTCCGCGAAACTATATCCTTGAGTGTGCCGCGCGACTGTGACACTCGATTACGAAAACATGGCATATTTTATTCATCTTGCTATAGACCATTTTTAAATCTCAGTTTTGGTATGCCTTTATCTCGTTACATTTTTCTCGTTTCGCTTAATCGTCTTATTAGCCGTCCAATTCAATTAATGCGAATTATGAATTATTTAACTTGCACGCTATCAGTTTCACATTAATTATCCTTTTTTTTATTTCTCTCTCACGGTGTTATTTTCTCAGCCGTCATTGACAAAGATACAATTCATCATCCACCAAATGAAAATTTTTCTTCCTCCCAACTGATTATTCAAGAAATATGAATATTACAAATCTTGTATCGAGAGAGCAGAAAAAAAAGGACATAAGAATAGCCAGTTCTGGACAATCTATTTTAAATTGACTGTTAATTTAATATGAAACAATTTTTTGTTGACACAATCTTTTTCAATGTGGACAGATAAATGGGAGGGGACATAAATTTCATAGTCCTTTGAATTGAAATGATGGAAAAACAAAGAAACAGCAAAAAAAAAAATCCGAAACGCCAAACAAATCTTCGTTCCCTGAATATAGTCGCACATGCAAAGAACACATCTTTTCACGTAATCCTAGTGTCTCATTAGCTTATTGCTTGGTAAATATTGGTTGGCAGTAGCACGCACTACACATTTGCTCGTTCATATAACAACACAATCGGTACTTGTTCAGCACTTTTAGTGCCTATTTCTTTACGATATTGCTTTACACGGTACGCAGAGTGAAGTATTGTGTTATTGCGCGAGAAAAGTTTAGGCAAATTTTATTAACTTGTTTCATGCCTACGCGGTACAACGGCGATCATAAAAAAAAAGTATGAAAATCATTGTCAATAAACGTGTTCCAATAATGTTCGATTTAAATAATACTCAAGTTGGGACCTGCGGTTTCATGATGATTCAATTTACAAAATTATTTATCACGAGGATTTTATTTGTATTTTTTTTCATTGTACAAAAAAAGCCCCCCTTTTTTTGAAAAGATATAGAAAAGATGGCGACCGGAGCGATTTCATTTGCACTTTGCAATAAATTGGTACGGTCATGTTGGTGCTCGGGAGAATCGACTTATGAAATCGTCGATGAAAGAAGGAGGATAAAAAAAAGTGAATAAAGAAGGCAAAGATTTGCAGCTCTTGCGACTCTATTTACCAAGCGAGCCTAATAGCCTGACAATTAATCGACGCCTGTATAATCGACGACTGACTGAAACGCTCAGTCGTAGCTGGCAATAAGTGACGATCGGTGAGACCGCGGGGGTAATACTCACGATTCATCTTGCGAGAGGCCACGGACATTCCGCAGTTTAGCATACCAATTACAGCGAGTTATTATATCAATTTTTATATATTTTTCTCGTTTATACGTGTTTTATAAGACTGTTATTTTAATTTTTCTCTGGTTCTGTTTTTTCTTTTTTTCAATTTTTTTTGCAAACACCTGGATGCCTTTTTTTGATTTGGTATTCACCATCGTGGCAGAAACAGAGGAGAGCAATTTGAAATTGAGGTTCATTATAAAATAGCATGGCGTGTGTTTCGCGTGCAAAAATGTCAGACGCAGATGAAGTATGCAATATATATCTTGTTATTATTTTTGTCGATCGTTAATGGCAAAGGACAATTGGCGAGCGCGGGATCGA
This sequence comes from Trissolcus basalis, assembly GCA_025266255.1. Lineage (NCBI taxonomy): Eukaryota > Metazoa > Arthropoda > Insecta > Hymenoptera > Scelionidae > Trissolcus > Trissolcus basalis. The sequence goes on from JAAMPD010000201.1 coordinate 67,943, forward strand.
TGCAAATTAAAATTATTGTTTGCATTTGATATTTATTGTTACAGGAAGTATCACATAGGAAACCGTAGGGAGAAGCCGGACCGATGTGTCTCATCGTGTATCGAATGCCGCAGACCGCAGACTACACTATGGCCAATAATAAAACATCTACCCACGTAAGTATTATCTTACGCGCCGCTTATTTCCATTGAAATCACGTCCGATTGAAAAATCTTTCGGTTCAATTTGTTCCTTTTTTTTTTGTTGCTATTCGTAAATAAACAATCACCGTTGCAATGCGAAACAACAATTAGAGTTTAATTACTTTTTAACGGTTCGCTGCACTTATTAATCCGCTCATTACGTACCGCCGATTTGTGTGCCGAAGATCACAACATCCCACTTTGTAACTGCGGATAATTGACATGAAGAATTTCTCGTTACACGCAATTATAGTTGGAAGATTGAATTTGAATCGATGGTATCGATTCTAGGAGTTCACGTGTGTGCATGCGCAACACACGAACGCACTTCATGCAAACATTTTGATTCTGTCAATTTGCATCGGTTCGCATCGGTCGTGCTTTACACTTAATCAGAATTTTGCAAACGTTACTTCATCATTATTTTTTTTTTTTTACCTTTAATAAGTTTGCGGAAATCGAATAATACATCAATGATAATAATTCAATGAGAAATCAATTTTGTTTACGCTTTGATCGCATTCCAATTATCTCATGGTCGCCACATTCGAACAACTCGAACATTCCGACGATAAAAATTGATTTCGAATAATTAATTGATCCGAACTGCTTCTTTTTTTTGACTTCGTTAGTTTTTGGCTTTCAACATATTGGGTTCATTAAAAATCTTTTTGGAATTAAGAAAAAAAAAAGAACCAAAGGTTGAATTGAAAATGTATCGTTGGTTTAGAATTATAGATTTTGGTGAGATGAAAATTTTTCATCAATGTGACTGATGGTTGGACTGATAAAATCAAATGAATTGAATTTATTGAAATCACAAATGATTGAGAAAGACAAGAACAAAAAGATACTTAAGAGTTGGGGGGCATTCAAAAAATAAAAGCGACTTCGTTTATTCAGATCAATCGACCTATCTATATAATAGAGTCCTTGAATAAAAAGCAATTAATGACTCACACTTTGGATGATTAATCAAAAGATATTTCGACATTATGGTATAGTTCGAGTTGTTCAAACAGGAATTTGAATAGACCCCGCTGGATCATGGGGGTTACAAAGTTACAACTTTAATAAAAAAAAATAATCTTATAATATTTAAAAGGAAAAAAATTTTAATATTAAAAGAAACTTTTATAGAACTCAAATCCAGGTTTTATTTCATCCAATCATAAAATGGCGTTATGAAGAACATAAAACCAATATTTTACAACCGACAATGATTAAAATTTGTAATGAAAATGATTTCTCTCAATTTGCATAATATAAAAACAATGATTGATTTTCTACCGAACTTTATTTATAAATGCTCGCAGTAAAATAATATCAAAAACGATTTTAGAACGGTGAAGAAGAAGAAGAAAAAATATATTTATGACTTTTTCATTTCAGGTCCGACCATAAATTGTTAACTTCCAATGGGGAAATTTGCAAATTCAACTGGCTGAAAGTGAATACATCAAAATTGTCAGAACACATTGTTTACAGATGGAAAAAAAGGATGAAAAAGTTAGTACAAGCTCGAGGCTACGAATTCTTTCGCTTAAGAATTTAGAGAAAACAGCAAATGAGCCTGATGATGCCCAAGGCGTTAAGAACTGGATCTACCTATACTCCATATCAGAGATTCAGCATCCATTTTCAAGCTATTTAAATAATTAATGGCGACGCTCAAGCTGTGTGTGTGTGTGTCTGTGTCTGTGTGTGTTCAAAGTTTCGGTGTGTGCGTGCGGTCATTGTCTTTTATTTCACATTGCTTTTATTTTCTTTTATCATTCGACTTCTCTTTTAACCGTAATTTGTCATGGAATTCGGGACGACCTAATGATAAATAAACAATATTAATAAAATAACAGAAAGAATTAAAGGGGCAGATAAGAGATAATACGCGGCGGACATGTTTATTCACTTCCCGAGATGCTGATTGATCGTTGATGAATTTTTATCTGATAATTCGGGGTTCACTGGACCCACTTTTTTTTTGTTTTTACCTTGTTTGTTCTCAGCAACAAAGTTTAAACAGTTAAAATTTATTACAAAGTAAAAAAAACGTTAATTTCATAATTTAAACAAAAAAAAAACAATTTATAATGTTGAAGATGTGGTTATAAAAATGTTGCAACAATTTGCCATGTGAATAAATAAATAATTGAACAATACCAGGCTGAATGAGAGACAAAAAAACGGCACTAAAGGTAAAGTTTATTTTCGTTATGTTTACTCGAATAGAGTCCTTGTTCAAAATGATAATAATAAAATTTTATTTCCGTTTTATTCAAATCTCAAATTATGTTCAAAGTTGAATAGCAATAAACGCTCGAGAGGCATGCTTGGCAAATGATTAAGGATTCATATAATTTCACGCTTATCAGAGGATTAAACGATCAACGAATGGTGTTTGAGATGATTCCAGAAAACACCGGCTTATTGATAACAAGTCAGACAGTGGTTGTTGTCGGTGTTCGCCGTTGGGGATCGACCCGAGTTGTCTATGGGGAATTGAGATTATTCGACCGGTCAATTTGAGGGGGTTCGAAAGAATGTTGCCATCTCCGGTGACAATATCACGGTTGTTCATGCTGCAAACGCGCTATCAGACGTCAGATCTCTTTCTCAACCGAGGAAAGTGTGTTTTCCTGCTCCCAAATGGTTATTAAGTTTTTGAGATTTCGAAAATACATGAATAAAACTTTTACCGGTGTTACCAATATTATTTACTACTCCGTTTTCGATTCCCATTGTTTAGTCAAACGATCAAGACACTTTCTAGTAGAAAATTCTCATCCGATAGAGTTGGATATAAAATCGGTACGATCATTAACACATTTATATAATTTATTGCACCCTTTCAATGTTATTGGGGGAAAAAATTTATTTCCCTTTTTTTCCGGGCGATTAAAATGGTCAGTGGTTTTGCTTTCAATTGGCCATCGACGATTCTAATAAACCTCGGAATATATATAATTAAAAAAAAAAAAAGGGATAAGAAAAACCAAACAATTAGAGAAAATAATAATTTTTTATCGCCCCTGATGGATCAAAGTTTATTTTTTAAGTCGAAACAATTTATTACGATTGGAAATCTAGGTCGCCATTAATCATATTTGTTTAGTTCGTTAGACGAAAAACATGATACATATTTCAAAATAAAAGAGGTGTTTGCTTTTTGATTTGAAATATTATATGAATTAATTAACGCTCTCCGAAAGAAAAGTAACGGTTGAAGAAAAGGCCCATTGAAAACGAATAGAAAGTAGCTGGTACAAGTTAAAAATGGACCAAAATGTTAAACAATGGGATGGAATTTGGGCGACGCGATAAAAGTGTGTTTCCGAAAAGCAATAATCACGACACCTTGAACAATGCAGCTCAAAATTCTTTGGTGCTTTTTTTTCTCTCCCCCCTCTCCTCTCCCTTTGGTTTATCCGCTCTTTTCAAGTTTCCTATCGTTTGATTGTGAAGCAGACATTTTACCTGGAAGATAGATCGAATGTTATACTATGTTCAAGGTTGGGTTATTTCAGCGTGAGAGATTCGATTTTTTGGAGGTATCCGAAAGTGGCAGGTCACCAGTAAACGCTTCCAGATGCGCAGCAATCGTAACGGGTCGTAAACCTCGTAGTCGGTCACGTTGTTGTCTGTCCACTAAATACCATTCGCGCGCTTCCTCTCTTCTCTCGGACCCATTGTGTCAGGTCCCATTTGAGCAGACGCCGCAAAGCAGAACCTTTTTCGAGCTCGTTCTTCTCGGAACGTTAGAGCGACTGGTTTTCTCATTGTGCGCGCACATCGCCACGGGTTCCGCATTCAAATTTGTATATTCTGCGGAAAATCTTCACGTAAAACACACAGGGAGGAACAAACGGATCATTGTAACGAATTCGTACGTTCCCTTTCGGCAGGTAGATTTTGAACACCTGTGTGATTCGTTAATATCACGCTCTTATTCCCATCTTGTCTACTCTTTTTTCCCCTCCCCTCCTCTTCCTTTATGTCAAATGCACTTTTCGAACACTTTTCATTTCCAAACGTCCACAACTTGTCCTTCAAAAAGAAGAATAAAAAAAACGTTGAAAGTTTAATTACACTTAAACGGTGTAATAAATCTAAAAAAAAGTCTTCGCCCTTTTCTCTGACGTTTGATGTAATTCTTTTAGTTTTCATTTTTTATTCGATGACAATAGGACTAGAAAAAAAAACGCTTTCCCGAAATAAATCAAAATTTTCGAGCGGAAAAAAACGGAGATTTTTTTTTTAGTTTCGTGTTTTTTATGCCTTTAATTGTAATTGTTTCATAATGTTTTACGATGTTTTACGATTTTCTTTTCGAGCGTTTGTGCTTTCGTGTTTTGAACCGTATTTTACAATCACCGGCTTATAAACAGAATCTTTTCTCGTTGTTTTTTAGATGTCAAGCCGACCGGCGTGCCTTTTTTGTGTCCTTGCACGTGCCGTTTTCCCTTTGGCATTTTTTTGGCTGACAAAAATTTTTCTTTGTTCTTCTGCGCTTTATAATCTTTCTCTCTCTCTCTCTCTCTTTTGCATTCTTCGAGCGGCTGTTCGTGATTAAATGAACACAATTCAAAATCAACGATTTTAATTTTCCCACCCGAACGATTTTTCATTGTGATAAATTAAATTTTCACATTCATTAAAATTACATTTTTTATTCAGTCACATTTTTTTAAATACCGAATCGATTTAACTATACTTAAAAAAATATAAGAACAAAAAAAAAAAGAAAAAAATGTTACATGTAAAATATGAAACAAGGCGAGATTTCTTAATAACTTAAATGGAATCAAGATTTATGATTAGTCAAAGCAGCAGGGCTTTTTAAATTTCAAAACAAACAGCAGAGGCGTGAGTGATTTCAATGCCCGCCGAAAGTCGAGACGCCTTCTGCAATCAAAATTTTTCAATTTATTATAACAGCCGGTGAAAAATTCATGACAAAATTGTGAGACATATTATAATCGTTGTATTGAACAACGGGTCTTGAATAGAGACAATTTGCGAGTATCCAGGCAATTATGAGTTTTCTAGGAAACGCGTCGCGAATATCAATAAGCAGGCATTCAACGCCGGCAATTATATTCGACGATTGGAATTGATTTGCTATTCGTTTCGCGTTGCCGTTAGCCACAAATTACTTAATCTTGATGTTAATCGTTGTTTCAGGAGATCATTCGAACGTCGTGGGAGTAAACTTAGTCGCGCCGTGCGATGATCCACACCTTTGTTGCAGTACGTTTCCCTTTACCAATACCGTTCGTTCGCGCCTAAACAGCGTTAAAAACTGCTCGTCCGACTCGGCGGCAGATTTCTACGAACCGCCAGATAAATAATAAACACAACCGTTCAAGTGATTTTTAATTTTTATTTATGCGACAAATGTACGTTTTATTTGTCTGGAATTAATGAATGAATGAAAGGAATAATAAAAAAAAAAGAAAATAATATAAAGAAAAAGAAAAATGTCCGGTGCTGCAATGTTC
>JAAMPD010000202.1:0-73683 GCA_025266255.1 Trissolcus basalis
TGTTCGTTGACATTCTTTCGGGTTTTTTCTATTTTTTTTTTTTTTTTTTTTTTTTCATTCCAACAACTAAATTGGAGTCATCTTTCAACTTTTCACTCAATGAAAAATCGTCATTATTTGTAAAAAAAATTGTACGAAATTTCATATGCTCGAATTTAATAGGTTGAAGGGAAGATTATTAATTTTTGTTTCAGTGGCAAATGCAAAAATCATCAGAAAAAAATGACCGATCTAAAATAGTTGCATTGACGAATTGGGTTTACATAAATAATGTAAAATGCAATGCAAGCGTTGAAAATCTTTCGCTATTGGTAGCCGTAGGCGTATGACAAGAATTACTCCCGGGCCAATCTGAATACAATACCATCGACGCTTTTGTATGTAGTTCTGTGTAGATGTGGACCTATAGATTCACAGCACAACGGGCCGGTAGGGTTTACAAATCGATAAAAACGCATCCCAGGGCAGGCGCCAGCCAGAAATAGAAGGACAGTGCGAGAAAAAAAGGTAACTTAGTACATAACGTAATATATTCGCACAACTTGTCAAATATAATACCGATGGAAAAAAAAAGACGAGGATTCACGTTCGGGACACGACCTTGGAGACGAATCTTAATAGGAAGAGAAAAAGTTAAAAGACCTTTTGCCAAGAAATTTTAAATTGTACAAACTAATTAATGAACAAAATGTTTGACTTCCAAGAGTTGATTTTCAATTTTGAACAAATTTCATTAACAATGGAAAAAGCAATCAAAATCATCATTCATTGATGAATTGAAAAATATCAGAGTTGAATGAAAAATTCCTTGCTCAAATTTACATGGAAAAATGATACGAGTAAATGTATATTTTTAAAGGTCAAATTTTTGTTTAATGACTTTTATTTTCAGTCTTGATATCAGCATGGAAAGTTTATTTAAAAAATAAAAATGTAACCAGAAGACGGGTATAAAGAGAGTGATTTGTAGTTAAAAGGCAATAAAAGATGGTTCTTTTGAAGTTTGAGGTCGTATGGGAGTTTAAAGAAACGGGCTAAAGATATTTGGTCGAAACTTAATTCCGTCTCAATCAGTGACATGGGGAGTAAGTCAAGAGAGAGAGAGCGAGACAGAGAGAGCGAACGAGAGAGAGGGAGCGAGGGGTGAGAGACAGATAGAGGACGGCGTGCGTCTATGGATGTATTGGTGGAGGCTATTCTTTTGCCCCACCGCGAGCGGGGGCACGCAGACATCGGCAGAAATACGCGCGCGGCGGCTCACATGGGTGGGTGGCACGTCGCTCACTACGTCATCTGTCCCCTCGGCCAATCGACGTGCAGCGCGCATTTTTTCCCCAGTATCGCAACAAAAAAAAGGGAGGACAAAAAAAAGCGCAAGCGGCATTACCCCCGTTGCCACGGACCAATCGCCATACGTAAAGAGGCATTTTTTATGGACACCGCTTGGGCGGCCGCTCGGTCGGTTTGTGTGATAAAAATTGACCTAAGTTTTTTTTGCACGCTCCACGCTCGGCTATAACTGCCTAACATTAAAAAAGATGGGCTGTGTACGGGCTGCGCTGGGCTACCCAGGAAGGGGTTGCTGCAGCTAGAGAAAAACTCGCGCGCGTACACCCTCCCCCCCTCCTCCCCCCTGTCGTTCGCCCTCTGGCCACCACCTTCCTATCGTCCCCCTACTCGCAAATGCCTACTCCGTGCGTACAGAGATGTAATACAAGCCGAGATATGTGTGCTGCGCGCTAGGCTTCTGTTCGCGAATGTATGTGCGAAAGATGGGCGAAAGCTCGCGAGTTCACCCAGGGCTGACAGCTTTTTTCCCTCCGTCTCGCTTTTTCACGCGACCCCTCGCGTTTAAGCTGCTTCCCTCTTTGTCCTTTTGCATCGCTAGACCGGCTGCTGCTCGGGTGTAAAATAATGTGCATAAAATGTAGCGTATTTATCACGCAGATAAAATGATGTGCTCAACTCGCGCACAGCCCCTCCGCCTCCCCATGGCCCAACTCAAATCACTGCCAACTTTAACGATTAGACCAATCGTCTTTTTCTCCCTTCCCCCCACTCTCCGTTCCGCGATCATAAAAAATGTCAACTCTACACTCGAAAAAATAACTCACTTCTATCACTTCATTTTAAAATACAATTCTGATGCAACTTTTTATTTATTTATTTTTTTATTTTTTTATTTTTTATTTTTATTTTTATTTTTTTTTTGTTGTAAGAAATAAAAATATATTGTTTTTTGGGTTTAAGAAGATTGAATTCAGATGGGATACCTCCCAATTGTTTCCCTTCGGGGATGTTTTTTGAAAATATAAAATGGTGAGTTGAATACGTCGTGTTCGTGGGGATTGATGCCCGAAAATTATCTCCACATTATGACACCAAGAAGTACAATCGTAATGTTGTTATACTCCAAAGTTTTAACTACATTATTTTACATACGAGTTAACGAAGTTAACACCTCCGAGCTATATCATGGAATATTATGGCTACAGTGTATAGAAGCCACTATGAAATAGCCATAGTAAAATAAGCTCAAATAATATGACGCGTAATCAAAGCTGAATAGAAGATAGCTGCTGCATTTTATTGCTTCTTGACCGTCAGTTATATATTTCGGTTGGTTATTTTACATTGACATTTTTTATACTGTTATCATTGTGATTTACAAAACTTGTACCGTAACGTTATTTCATACAAATAACTTTTCAAGATTGTTTGCATATTTTTTTCAGTCCACTAAAAAATGTGATTGCAAATTTGAGAAGAAAAATGTTTTTGCAAAAGTTATCAGAGGGGTTGGTAGAAAAAAATTATTCATCTTGATGGAAGATGCTGTGCGAAATTTTGAAAACAAATAAAAGTCATTGGTTGTTATCAATGAAAGTTTGAAACTCTGACCGTTTATCAATGATGCGAAACAAATTGGCGAGATATAGAAGAATATCACGCGCCGTAATCCGTCGAAAAATGTGGGCCCGATTTTTTGGAATGTTTTCCAATGATTTCATAACTTTCGGGTTCCAAACGCAGGAACTGTGCGGTATTGTACAATTTTTCCGAAACTCGTACTAGTAATCATCAACCTGTTGCATGTCGATGTCACGAAACTTGGTGACGATGTTAAAATGTTCTATTGTTAAAATATTTCAAGGTTCAGAATGACGATGATCGTTATTATTTGGAACTTTTGCCAAAAAAAAAAAAAANAAAAAAAAAAAGGCGTACCAAAATCACGATCATGTCGAAAATGTCTTTTTGTATCTCATTGAATAATGATTACTTTTTTGCAAAAAATATGAATTATTCATTCACAATCCATTCTTTTATTTCGAAATTTCAAATTGGAAAATCAAATTGGTGAGAGTGGTTTTGTTTTCATTTATTCCACATATTCAATAATAAATCTTTCTATCAAATTAACGAGCTTAAGCATCATATTTATGGATTATTATTACTAATTCGTAATCGCATTTACAAAAATGTAATTTGTATAAACAAATTCAATTGCAGCGAACATAAAAGGCAAAGAAAAAAAGTGTAGTGTTGTCCATCTTGATATGTTCAAATATACCAAGTTGTATGATAAAATTGATTGTTCAAAAATAGACTGTAAAAAAATATAAAAAAAACTTGAAGAAATATTTGGTTTAATGAAAAATGAATTTCACATAAGTGAAAAAGAAGAAACGATAGCAAAATTTTTGCGAGACTCGCGCGTGAAATTTGTAAACTTCTGTGAAATATTTTGGTTTTATATTACACGTTATGTTTATTCATTGTACTAAACAGAGGCGAGGAAGCGGAAAATGTAAAAACCGGAAACTAAGCCGGTACATTTAGGTAAGAAGATGGCGTAATATGGATCTCCATTTGAAATAAGCTCTTCAACTTTTTCTTCTCCTGCTGCTGTTCCCACCGTCACTGACAGTGTTCCTATTTTGTTACGTTTGAATATTCAACGAACTTTTTTTTTATTAGCTCCGGCAACCCTCTCTTTGCTCACGGTCAGAACATCTTTATTCATCGCTTTTCCAAAGATATAATTGAGTAATTATTTATAATATATCTAGAATATGCATGCTTCACTTCTCCACGGAATACATTAGAGCTTACTACCCCCTGAACGTAAACTCTCTTTAGCGTTCAGATTTGTATGTACGACGCTTGACGAGGCAGTTTATTTTATTCGTCCGTAAATATAATGTAAAACGATACAACAACTTCACTGCAATTATGTCACAAATTTTTCATTATTCCATAGATTCGGCTTCTATTTTTAAACGTGCTTTAAAATGCATGCTTCATATTATCAAACCATGCACTGCCTCCCTCTGATGAATATTTACTGTTACAATTATTATTTACGAGTACTCGAATTTTCAACATCATAACAAGTCCTTCAGAGTTAATCATAACAATCATCCGATATACCAATTTCGTGTATCATTTATTTCGACACTATTTTATGTAAAAAAAAATCTTGAATAGTTTATAGTCAGGCTGTTTGTGACACTTTGGTGTGAAAAGTTACATAAACTTAATTTTTTTTTTAATATATTTTTTGTTATGTTACTTTTATAATATTTTAAATCTTCTGTTCACGTATAATAGGCTATCTCAAAAACGTTAGAAACATTTTTTTAAAAACATGTTAAAAAAAAAAAATTAATACATTTTTATGTTTTTTATACTCAAAATTACATCTGATGTGAAAATAATTTATTATTTATTCTTCAAAAAAGAAATTCTCTTGAATGTTGTCCTTCTAGTGATTTAAAAGTGAATATTTTTCTTGAAGATTTTAACGAAGTGAATCAAGTTAAAAAATAAACACACCCAACATGTCTGAATTATCTAAACTGCTCTCGTACCGTCGAAATGATTTTTTATTTATTATTATTTTTTTTGTTTGTCCTTTATTTATTGTATTCAATAATTAATTTTTTCATAACCGGCCGATTATTCTGAATAACCGAGGAAGTAAAATTTTAACGAAACAAGCGAACCTGAAATTTTCATTGCAAAATATGGAAACTGAACACAAAGATATACCCTATATAGAAATTCGAGTCAGAATAAAACCGCAAAATTGACTTAACTTTTGCATGCTTTTACATGCAACTGAAAATCAAAAGTTGAAAGCCAATCTAAACAAATAGGTAAAATATTAAATAATAGAAACAGGATGATTTTGTTAAAATAGAGATGCGGCGTCATGTTGTCGAAGGGAACATAAAGCTGGTAGATTTGCGAAATGAAATTTATTGGTGAACCGACAATTTGTTGCCGACGAATGACAACTCGATCTCTTAAATGTATTTTGACCAGGATTATAATTAATATGCATTCCCTTTATCGGATGCGTGAAACCAATATTTCCTTTGTGTACGCGTGTATAGATGCTGCATCTGACAGTGATCCACATATAAACGTGACTGATTAAGTCCGAATGACTAATGCCGCAAAAACACATTAAAAGTTAAATGAGAAAAGATGAAAATTTGGCCTCTGCAAACAGGAGACCGCAGGATAAATAGTCTACTGGCCGCAGTTCTATTTGCGATTTCGTTATCGAGTGCCCTTTTCAATCTCGCCTCATGGAAAATGATCCTTTTTACATTATTGTAACTCGCTGACGATTTAAATATACCTGATTCAAAAATGAAAACAAAACAAAATAAAAGCCGCGTTTCAAAAGAATAAAATTGTCCCGCAGCCAGGCGACGATAAAACATGGTAAATGTTTGAGAAATTAACGGACGTCAGGAAAAAAAATTGCATAATAAGATGATAAATATTAATTTTTACACCTGCTCGAGTAAATATCTAGCAGGATTGGTTGTGTAAAGAGGCACCAATGAATCTGCATCGGTGCCTGAAGGCGTTAGCAATTCCGTGTCGCCCTCGGATCGAAAATCTGATTGGTTCATGAATATTAAGTTAGGTCTGCAATTATCATCTGCGTTATAAATCGGGCGACTTGCTTCGTCTACCTTCGCGATTCTCTTCTCTCGGTTATTATCCCATGCACATGCATGTAATGATGCGACATGCCCCTCTCGTATGGAAACCGGATCATTCAACGTATGCGAATGGCTGCCGCTTCTAACTATCATTATCAACAAACGTTAATCAATAATCCACTTCGATTCCGATCATCAATATTTTAAAATATGCACCACTTACCATATGCTCGGCAGTGCCTACTTATTTAAAGACCTACATTTGAGCTACTGTTGTGCCGATCGTCTCAGTAAAACCTCCTCTTATTGATGATAATTGTTAACACTACAACGACCAAGCCAATTATTTTAACTTTCTGTAGATCATTCCAAACTCATCCTCCGTCTTCAATTCCTGTTCGACTTCTTTCACTTTTTTTTCACGTCATTTTTTCCCTGCAAAAGAAAACAATCTGTTAGTTAAATATTAATGGTGATTTCAATTATGTTATCAAGTTTTTTTCATTTGACTGTTTTAATGAAAAACATCAGATGTTTAAGAATTGTATATAAAATTTTAAATTTCAGTTCTGACAGATGTAGAAAAGTAGTTTTGTTATGAATGATTTGTCGTTTGAAAATAATTTTAATGTAATTATCTATTCATTGAAATTTCCACATTGAAGAATCCTGCCTAGGAGCGTCAAGCACATGTTCCGACAACATACTAAGTTGCAAAGTATATTTTTTTGCAAAATAACACCAATGTTTATAAATATTAAATAGTTGTTTATAAATTATCCTGAGGAAAATATGTTTCATCGTTTAATAGTGTTTAAAAATAGAAAATTTATCATAAAAAAATAAAATAACAGAATCTTGTTATAGACAAACTTCACTCTTACTAACGTTAACCAAACGTTTTCAAATCACTCAAATTCTTTTGTTGTCAAATTTTTCATTCGGTTATTTTGTATTTGTCATAAATGTTTTTCATTAATTTTCCTTTTTTTTATCAACAATTTTTGTAGTTTCATTATGTAAAATGAATGCAGACAGGATAACTGTGGCACATTGGGTAAATGTGACACTGAATCGCAGTCACACGTTCATATTCATAAAGTAATTTTCTCTCTCCTAAATTTTTTATTTAATAATTAATTTAATTATGACTAGAGAATGTACATAAAAATGTTCAACATTTTTTAGGTATCACAATCTATTCACAAAATTATTGTTAATGCCTGTGTCTAACCTGTATGTGTTTGAGAATTTTCTCGAAAAATGTTCACTAAAAACTGGAATTGAATAAACAAATGGGAAAAAAGAAGTTTATAATTAAATGTTAATAGTTTTATATTCGCTGTTTGAATAAGTTGCAAAATTAATAAAGCAAATTTTATGACGACGAAGAGAGTCTAATGTTTGAACAAAAAACTTGACATAATTTAGCGTACACAAAGCTATAATTCTTCATTATTGTACATTATTGTGGCCATTTTAGTTTCTCTCGAATATTTTATTCAAATGAGGTTATAAGTTACTACTGGTATTCATATTTTATTTTGCATTTATTGCCATTAAATATCATATGAATGATCGACTCACTTTTTGTCCAAATAAAATGATTGTTTTGTGTCCCACAGAGTGTATTTATTCATTCATTATGGTATTTCTTTTTTGCAATCACATACACTTTGAATAGTCTAGGTCATTACTGGACGAGTAAATTTTTATGCCTCCTCTAGCGATCAACTGATGAAAATTTATGACATTTTATTCTGTATGTGCGTTTAATATTAAAAAAACGTATGGAATTAATCAAAGCTTGCGATAACGAATCATCAGAAAAAAAATTGTCAAATAAAAATGTTGCCCTGAGAATGCCTAATGAAAGTTCAAAACAGAGACACTAAACAAAATTGAACAAATTCCTTCCGTTTGATTGTTTATTTTTGTATACAAAAATAGTTGCGAACCAAAGATGAAAATGTCCCGTCGAAATTGACAAAGTTTGTTTAAAATAAATACATGAACAATAAACAAATTTGAAAGCCTTGCTTTTGTTCTGGACATTTTAAACCCCGAAAAATTGCGCTGCTTTATGGAACTTGAAGGAGCGGGAAAAAATTAGAATATTTTCAAAGTAATTGAGATACCTCCGTTTATTTTTAAAAGCGTGTATTTTTAAGTGCGATCGCTAAATATGCGCCAACTTCACATTAAGACCAGCGTAAAAGTTCCCTTGTTGGCATATCTGGCGTCGTATATTTGCTGGTGAACGTTTTCTCCCATCCCACCGATGTGACCATTGCATTCGTATTCGTGAATTCGATGGGTATTGATATATTATTCCCAATAGTTCGTATTCTTTTTTTTCGCTCGCCACTCTCCGCGTTTTTTTCAATTATAATTCTTTTTCGTATCCAATCAATCATTAGTATTTCCATTGTCCTTCGGCATTTTCATTTAGCGTCGAGCTTTGGAGCCGGGATATAAAACGTGCACTGAGTTTTTTGGTAGGGAGAGAGCCGTGACCATTGCTGTTAGGCTGCTGCTTTTATACGAGTGCGTCTATTGTATCGATGACCATGAGTTGATTCGTTAATGCGATAAAATATAAAATTCTGTTTTAAAATGATTGAAAAAGCTAAGAGGCAAAAAAGTGTCTCCCTGTTGGACGAGAGATCCTCGATAAAACTATCGGTCACCAGCGTTTAACTATTTTTTTTTTTATTAGAACAATAGTTTTCAACATCAGTTAACATTGCTGTTTTCCTGTGTTTAGTTCTTTTCTCTTTTTTTTTTGTTTACAAATTGTATAAAACTTTTAAAGTGAGACATTTTGAATAGGATCTTCGGGACTCGATTTGTCGTAATTTGAGACAGAGATTTTGCGGTGAGCTTACCAAGTGATGAAAGTTACTATGGCAATAAGTTTGAACCGCTCGACAGCCGGACAACTGGAAACAAAAATGCGAAATGAAACATTGACAAATGTCTTGGCACTTGAATGTGAAGTTCTAGAATAAGATACACTTCTATTCGAACCTTATATTACTATACGAAAAGTTTATATTACTTTTTTTTGGTCTTTACAGATCAAATGATATATATTCAAAGATATTATTTGATATCGAAACAATATCCAATTCACTTTTATTTTACAAAAATAACATGGTTTGTGTATTTTCTCTTTGATTCAATAATTATTTGAAAAAATTTTATCATTTGCAATATTATTTTTTCAATATTTTTCAATAAATTTTCTAATATTTAAAAATTAATAACATCACAATTGAAAAATACTCTATTACTAGTATAAACTATATAAAAAAATATATATTTTAAAGTAAATTGATATCATAAATTATTATTTTAACAAATTGAATTTAAAAAAAAAATTAGAAAACCATGTTTTTAGTTTCAATGATACAATCTAAAAATAAGAAGATCATGCGAGATGATCCTCTGAGTAATTATTATTTTAAGAATATTGAAACCGGTTAAACGAGCCATCTATGAGTAGCTATAGAAACTACGTAGTTAAGCATATTTGTGATGGTAAGTAATTTGTACTTATTCAGAAAATTGTCAATTATAATGTAAAAATTATTTTACGAAAAATCAAATATGACCTTTTTGTTTTAATTTGTTATAATTTATAATTTATATAATTAGTTATATAATTATGTAGTTAATTTGATCAAGTTCATATATACTTATTGTGAAAAATTTACACTTTATATATATGTTATACATTTATTTAACTTTTAATTATTTATAATCCGCCCGTTTCATTTATTTAATAAACAAAATTTATAGATAAAAATGTAACGCTCAAATTGGTCCTGGTGAAGATAAAAACTCAACGTACATCATTTTCAAAAAAAAAACACAACTTAGACGGAAAAGTTAAATTTTTATATAAATGACCTATTTTTGCAATTATATAATTTCTAAGATAATCGTCTGATAACTTTTAGATAATATCTACAACTTTAGTAATTATTGTAAGCATTTGGTGCACACGATATTAAACCAATTGTATTTTTACAGATTATATATTCAATATTGTATAATTTGTACATTTCTCATCACTTACAATTCAAGATATTAAATTTAATATTTGCCAAAAATATATAGGGCATTCGTATATCTATACTTAATTTTTATCTCGATTTGAAACATATATTTCCGCTGTCAAATACACAATCGGCATGTTTTCCAATCTTTGAGGAAATGAATAGAAGGTTGTTTTCCTTGCTAGAAGGAAATTCTAAAAAATTGTGGCTTTTCACAATTATATCACAAGAAACACCTTATAATGAAGTAAATAATTGTCCAATAATGAACAAAAATTAAATGATTGAGCATGAGGTTGTATTATTTCTTTGCACTTAGTGGTGACAAGACACAATCAACACCAACGCATAATTTTCTCCCTGCAAATTTTCAGCATCTGCTTTCATATATAAAGAAACGTTAAACAAGAAGTCAGCAAGTTGAACTTCTTGATGTCATAAATTTGCTTGTTATAACTCCTTCTGTACAAAATGTACCGACATTTAATTTTTTTGATACTCGCGTCTGCTGCAACATTAATAAACTGCGACGAGGAACAATATCCAAGTGTATTTGATGATATTGACGCAAAAGCAATTTTGGAAAACGAAACGATGAGAGAACAATATTATAACTGTTTCCTAGAAAAAGGTCCTTGTGTTACTCCAGATGCAGAATTTGCTAAAGGTAAGCCAAATTACATCGATCAGAATTACATTTTATATATCATCCTTCATTCAGATTTGTTTCTTATAGTAATTAATGTAAACTCTCAATAATAACTTCTACAACTTTTTTCTTATATTAACTGCTATTATTATCAAATATTAAGTTTTTTCAAACAAATAACTTACAATGTGTTACAATTTTCATTTTCGAATAATATAAATAATAATATTTTGTTAACAAATTTTTGTATCATATTCAAAATTATTAATTGAATGTTTCAATGTTCATAAAATATAATTTTGAAATTATTTTATAATAAATCACATGTTAATTTTTGTTCATTAGAGCACTTGCCAGAAGTAATTGCAACTCAATGTAGAAAATGTACACAAAAACAGAAAGAAGCTTTCGATATGATTGCTAGATGGTATGCGGAAAACCGACCGGAAGAATATGGCCAACTTGTTGAACATTTCATTAAGAAAGCTCAGGAATACAGCAGATCTAGAATCAATTTTTAAGATGACATATTATTTCTTACAACGGCTTTATTATATTTATCATATCATATGATGTAAATCTGAATATAGAATAGATAGTAAATGTGCGTCCACGAGATTGATGTATTCCTTCCGGTTTAATTGTATTGTATTATTGCATATGAATAAAAATTAACCATAATCGTTCATTATTTTAAACAGGTTAATAGTGTAAAAAAAAATTTGTTAGCTCAATTAGCCGAAATTATGCTCATTTTTTTGTTTTGAGTTTGAAATATAATTGTACCAAATTTATTTTAAACACAATTTTATAATGAAATTACACCTTACAAATAATGTGCCAATTTTTAATCATTAAACAGTATTTCAATCATGAATATTACGTTTTCGCTGCATTACGACTTAAGTGAATGTTTACATGTGGAATAAATATATTGAATTATATGTTTTGGGTTATTTTTTGCAACTACTGATCAGCCAATATTCATTTGTTATTTAGTTATAACTCATTTATTTGGTTCAATTTAGAATATTTAATCTACATTTTAATTTTGATCCCAATAACAAATCTACCAAATTAATCTCGAAGACAGTAACTAACTAAGAAAATTAACCCGTTTTAAAGGAACATAAGGTAAACAAATTTCTTTAGAGATGAATATCCAATATAAAACCTATATTAAATTATATAATCTATTTAAGTTTAAATTATGTGATATTAATTACATGTCACATCATTGATCAAATGATGAAAAAATATTACTATATTGAGGAGCCAGTTCTGTCAGAAAAAAATTATTGTTGAATAAAGTTAAAGTTAAACTTGTTGACAAATTTCTTAATCATATATCTGTGGCTGAAAGGAAAAACCAGTTAAGTGTATACGTAAACCCTATATACTTAACTAGTTTTTCCTTTTTGCCACAGATATAGATGGTGATTATAAAATAATACATTGTATGCATTTTGTTTTCAAGTGTAATTATATTCGCATCAAAATTTAACAAAATATTGATTTTATTCTTATTATCAATATTTTTTTTATTTCTTCATTTCACCAGATTGATCAAATATTCTTATACTGCAATCACAGGATCTAGATTTATATCAAATGGAATTTAGTACCACTGACCAAACTGCTACTTTTGTTTGATGTCATAGATTTCTTCAAAAAAACAAAAACAACAAACGACGATGATTTTGCAATGCAAAAACACTCATTGGAATGCAATGTTTTTTTCCATAAATTCTGTACTCACTCTTTACATCTTCATTTTGAGGTCCTTATTTGTGCTATATGTTTTGCAAAATAAACGCAAAAAAAATTATTGATGCACATTTGTTTACAATGCATGATTTAACTTAACTTTTTAATAATTCTTGTAGAATTATGGTTGTTTTTATTGAGTATTGAACAGTTTCGTACAATTTGATAATTTTTATAGGAACTTTTTTCTCTGTGTGAAATTTATTCATTCTAGACGGAAATTGTATGGACAATTAAAGTAATCCTGGCATTTCCCAATTATATCCCTAGAATTACGTTATAATGAACGAAATAATTGCCTGGTAATGAACGAAAATTGCATGATTGAACATGAGGTTGTATTATTTTTTTATACTTAGTTATCATAACACACAATCAAAACCAACGCGTAATCTTTTGGTTTGAAAAAATAACACTTATCCATTATTTTCTATATGTTCAAAATATTTCAACTTTAACGTTCATGTGTTGAACTCCTTAGTATATTCATTAAAAATTCATTCATTCACTTCTCTATAAAGTGAATCAATTTTGAGTGTTTTAATAATAAAGTTTACCAAATTCAGAACATCAACAAACTACACAATTACAAAAATTAAATCAATTTTTAAATTGAAATTAATTTTGAAAACATTTTTATAGAAATCATCTTTCTGGACTATATATATAATCTATATATAAATCTAACTAGATTTTAATACAAATTTGCAGATGTTTCCAGTATTCATTCTTTATATTATTTTAAGTGAGTAAATTTAATGGTTCAATTCTTTTTTAACTTATACTTGACAAATTTGTGACTTTGTGACAACAAAAAACGACAAAAGTGAAGAAAAATGAATATTATATTCTCATTGTAATTGATTAAAAAACAATTAACGAAATGAATGAATAAATATAATGAAAAATAACAAACATGATGACGGATTGGAAGGCATGGCATATCTGAATGGAATAGATCTTAAATGTAAATCTTCTTTTATTCAACCACACACGACTAATGCTGTTAATTTTCCTTAGAATAAAGGATGATTGCATAATGGTTTTATTGATGAATTTTGTTTACAAGTGTTATTGTACGAGCTATAGTATCGTACTTGCAGACTACTGAAGTCAGCACTGACAGTGAGTTTTCTGCTGTCGATATCTTTTTATTTCTTCACATCACCAAACTGATAATGTATTTTTATAACGTACTCATAATATCTAGGTTATAACATCTATGGAATTCGATACCACCGGTCAAACTGCTACTTTTTATTTAGTGAAAGATCGACACTGAGAAAGTCACACTTTTTTCGCTCTCTTGATGAATTTTAAAATGACACACAATAATTAGTAATAATATTATTCATGACCGGTGAAAAAGTGAAAAAAGTTTTTATTTAAAAACATTCAAGTGCTTCGAAATCAAGTGTTTCAATTTATCATGACGATTTCAAGGGTTTTGGTATTATTTTTCTTTATTTTTATCAATGCATATTATGGAACCGAATGCAAGACTGCAAATGCTCAGGTAAAATACAAAATAATTAATTGTAATTTTGTTGAAAAACAAATTGTTAATTAATTAATTTTCTTGTAGCTGCGAAATTACAGTTTTGAGGTCGACTATCTGAACGACCGATTTTTGTTAGACGGCAATCCATTTCGCTATGTGTCAGGAAGTTTTCATTATTTTCGTACCCCAAGACAATTTTGGCGAGATAGATTACGAAAAATGAGAGCCGCGGGTTTGAATGCTGTATCGACGTAAGTAAAATTCAATTTTTTATAATTTTAATTTAAATTAAATTTATATGAATTTTTAATCAATGATGTTAAATTAATATATTAAAATATGCCAGTTAGTTTATGAAATGATATCCAATTTAGGTACGTCGAGTGGAGTTTACACGAGCCGGAGATAAATCAGTGGAACTGGGAGGGAGATGCGGATTTGAATTATTTTATAAAACTTGTCCAGGAAGAAGATTTGTTGTTGATCTTGAGACCAGGGCCGTACATATGTGCTGAGAGAGATTTTGTATGACAATTTGAAAAGTTATTCTTTGCTTTAATTAACAAACTTTAAACATCAATTCGAATCTCTTCTATTCTATCTTGTATATTTAGAAAGTTACTATTTTTTAATTTTAATATTTATTCTTTTTTTTTTTGTTTTGTTTTTTTTTATTATTCAATTTTCATTCAATATTCTCATATTTGAGAATTTTTTTACATCCAATTAATCTTTATTTAAATTTTTAATGTTTGAAAGGGGTGGTTTTCCCATATTGGTTACTAAATCAAGTACCGAGTAGAAGACTCCGCACAAACGACAAAGGTAAATCAAGTTTCATTCAATGGTGAACAATAATTTATACATTTTAGACCTGTCAAATACCTCATCTTATACTAAATAAGTCTTACAATAAAATTCTTAACTTTTGTTTTAGATTACATGAGATATGTGCACATTTATTTTGAGAATTTGTTTAAACAAATACTGCCACATTTAAGAGGCAACGGGGGACCAATCATAATGGTTCAAGTACGTTATTTGAATGTTTGGTAGCTCGTTTATTAATAATTCCGACAGGTCAATTTTTGAAATGTTCCCAACCAGTCCTATTGCTTAACACTTTTTAAACGTTCTTAAAATGTACAAAAACAAAACTTGACCCAGACTAAGTTTTGGTCTTAAGGAACCAGTTCTGATGAACCTGTTTATATTTTAATAGGTTGAAAATGAATATGGAAGTTACAATGCTTGCGACAAAACTTACATGCATAATTTTAGCTGAGTTGCTAGAATCTTACGTCGGCGATAAAGCCGTTCTATTCACGACGGATGGTGCGTCGTACAACTGGTTAAAATGCGGTAGCACTCCCGGTGTCTTTGCCACCGTTGACTTTGGCACTGGAGTAAATGTCCTTGACGCATTTATGTCAATGAGAACTTTTAATCCAAAGGTATACTGTAATTTGCAAAACTTTATAAGTTAATAGAATTTTATTTTCTGATTTTTTCAAAATATTCAAATTAATTGTACTTGAAAGTATTTTTTATAACTTTAGGGCCCTCTCGTAAACTCAGAATTTTATCCAGGCTGGTTAACACACTGGAACGAGAGTGTACAAACAGTCCCAACAGAAAAAGTCGTGACAAAACTGACAGAGATGTTGAATTTAAATGCCTCGGTCAATTTTTACATGTTCTATGGAGGAACCAACTTTGGATTTTCTGCTGGTACTCATCTATTTTTGAAAAGAATTTAAATTATTAGTACTAAATAGATAATATTTATTTTAAAAAAAATTTTTAAATGAAATGAAATTTTAGGTGCGAATGGAGGAGGACCAGATACATTTTTACCACAAATTACATCTTATGATTATGATGCACCCATCACTGAATCTGGTGATATAACTCCAAAATATTTAGCAATCAGAGAAGCTATTAGTAAAGTAAGTGAACTTACTTTAATTGAGTGAAATTAATTACAAAAATTATTAATCAATCAGTTTGATTTTCATGTTCGATTTAATTTACAATTAGTGAAGTCAATTAAATTTAAAAATTATTCATCTAATTTTATTTTTTAGTTTCTTCCTATTCCTAACATGTCTCTACCAGAGAACTCAGTCAAAGGTTATTATGGACCAGTTCATCTGAAACCCGTGACCCATCTGTTATCGAAAAACGGTCGCAGATCATTTGGAAGCAAATTTGTGATCTCGATGGACCCCGTAACGATGGAGAGTATGAACTTATCGTCATACCTCATTTTGTATGAAACTGAGATACTTCATAACAAAACTCACCATCGACATTTCTTGGAAGCCAAAGTTGCAGACCGAGCTCTGGTTTACGTAAACCACAATTTAGCCGGCGTCTTAAGCAGGTCGCAGAAAAAATACAGTCTTCCAATCAACATCCCTCACAAAGCACATCTACAAATTTTGCTTGAAAATCAGGGTCATCTGAATTTTGGAAACTTCATAAACGATTCCAAAGTACGGCAAATAAAAATTGACTGCAATAAAAATCAATTACACATTAACAAATCAAAATCAAACATAGAAAACGAACTAAAAATATAAAAGAAATTAAGTGTTTGACAAAATTGATATGAATTACAGAAGTTAACTTTTTTCAGGGTATTTTCAACGTTTCTCTTGAGGATTTAAAACTCGGACCCTGGAACTGCACTGGATTTAAACTTCAAGACATTTCAGTTTTAAAAACTCATCCCGAATCTGAAACACATTCAGGTATGTTACACAGAGGACCAATGATCCTGAGAGGATATTTTAATATAACAAACCATCCTCGTGATACGTACCTCGACACAACCGACTGGATGAAAGGAGTGGCCTACGTGAATGGCCACAACCTGGGCAGATACTGGCCAGCTGTTGGGCCTCAAATGACACTCTACGTACCGTCGACGTTTTTAAAACGCGGAATCAACGAACTCGTTGTTTTGGAACTCGAATATATTCCTAACAAATCGGAAATGATTTTTCGTAACCGACCGATATTCATACCTGTAGACAAAACTGTGCGAACAGCCGAAGATACAGAGTCAATTTTGGATATAATATTTTAATAAAATATAATGCATTTAAAAAAGAAGAAGCACGAAGATTAAACAGAAATAATAGAACTAGAATTTTGTACAAACGTGAATTCTTGTAATAGCTTTAAAAAAGCTTTATTACTGGACAACACTTGTATTATTATAATTATTCATTAATTTATATAAACTATACGATATTTCATATTTTATATCTATATATAATATACCTATATATAATTTTTCTTAAATTAGTTACAGGAAGAATAATTGCACTTGAGTAATAAAATTTTCTTGCATCTATTTGGGAGCTTATCGATAATGCGACAATGCGAGAATATCTGATTGAATATAAATTTGCTATTTTCTGTATGAAACAAATGAATGATAGTTGTCGATTCTTTACATACCTATAAGCTAGTGCAATTACGTATATAAATAACTTTATAAATATATCTTAAGTCATCTTAAGTCACATCTGATTGAAACATAACAACTTCACCAGTCTGAATTTTAATCTACAAATTTTCATCCTCGCGATAACAGTCAATTAGGAGGAGACAGTTTTAAAGTTGAAAGTTGTGTTGAAGGTGGTTCAACATATTGTTCGACATTGTATGCATGGCATTGGACGGTGTCGATGAGTACAAGCTATGATGGGAATGTGATTTCGCCCTTGACAATTCGCTGTATCTGTCTTGTTCCGGTGATGCTACCAATAGAACAGGTCTCAGAGATAACGATTTTCGCGAGCCTGTAACGCTCTGAATTTCATTCACATATGACGGATTGACATCACCTGAAAAAATTTTAACCATTAATATTTTATACTTTTATTAATTCATTATCATTATTAATTATTGATTTTTATTAATAAACTAATAGTTGAGTTTCATTTGACTTAAAATTTTTTGTTTGGTTCTGTTTAAAAAGTCAAGTACCTTTGTATAATGAATCAGAGTTGAAAGGTTCCGCCTGGAGTTTGACATGTTTTGATGCCAAAATAAACGCAAGCGCAGCAAGAGTGGCGGAATCTAATGCAGCGATTCCTGCCAGGGGAATAGCCCATCTCACAGCACAAGCACCAGGGTTATACCTAAAAAAATCAAGATTTGTTATATTCACTTTGCAAATTAAATTAATTTGTTACATTAGAACGATTAATGGTATACAAAGTTGTTAGACAATGAAAAACAAACTTCGTATGAAAAATTGAAATAACAATTATATTGATTAAGAAATATATTTTTGGCGATGAAAAATTGAAAATAAAATAAATGTTTGAATCGATCAAATATTGAGGATGCAAATGACAAAATGAAATGTTTGGAAACGCCAAAATAAACTGTTGCTCCAATGTTAAATCAAACACGAAAATTATTTCAATTGAATACTGAAATAATTTTTGTAATTATTAACTTTACATAAAATTCAATTTATTTGCAGAAATAAAATTTATTAATTACCTTGACGCTGTTGCTCCACATACAGATCGAATTGCAAGAGAGTCCCAACCTAGAGGATAAACACAAACCCCAACCATCATACACACAGCTGAAAAAAAAATTGCACCATTTAAACAAGAAGTAACGAAAAATTGTATGTACTGATTGTTATGTACAAAATTGTTCATATATTTACCTGAAACAACTTGCATCCACGCACACAAATGGTAAACCGAAGTACTCTGACAAAAGAAAAATAGTAGCATGGCACATATGGCCAAAATGGATATTACAACAGCGATTCCTACAAGAATCGTGCTTACTTTAAATGGAACATTTGCTATTGTTGATAAATCGTCCAGTCTGCCTATACATTCTTCTCCACGTTCTCCTAAAAAAACCAATTCAGTAAATAACTAAACATTGAAAAATATGAAAGAAAAATTCACTATTTGATTTTTCTTACCAAAAGTACACCTGGACCAGAGACCGAATCTCCCCGGGTTCTGATGCTCCAAATCTCCCAACCATTCCGGAGTTACGAACGCTACGACTCCAATGATCGCATAACATATTGTAAAAATTCCCCACAACACACCTATGGCTTTTGAATTTCTAATATAATTCGTAACGTAAACTTGTGACGATTCAACGTACTCAATTTTGGACCCCATCTTTCTGACCCTGCAAAACCAAAAATGTCATTGAGTTGATCGCAAAAATAATTATCAAGTTTCAAAACCCGTTCCCTTAATTTTAACAAAACAAAAAGTTCAACATGCGTAATTAAATTTTGTTTTCATTTTATGTTTAATATAGTTATTATATAAATCTGGATGAAATATAAAGGTACGGAAAAATGCCACTTACCTGTGTTATTCTTTCTCAGGACTAACAGTTATAACTAACCGAAGAAATGTCTGACGGCGCGCGGTCACAGCTTGTTTTACATTATTTCAATTCAGTATAGATCCAAGGTACGATCTGAATAATTCTTCGATGAAGAATGGGGTTCGAAATGGGTCAGTTCGATTGGAACCGAAAGGTCCCAGACGGAAGCATAAATTAAAATACAAATCTAAGAAAGATGTGTGTAACGCCGTTGCACGAAATGAATGACGTTACGAAAGTTACTAAGAAACCAGTATCGGGAATCGGTAGTTGTAGCAGGTACGCTTTGAAAGGGAGGTACCAAGTTAGAAGGAACAAAACGAAGTTCTTGTAAGGTGAGCAGTGTAAAAGTTCAAAGAGTAGGGATATTCTGCAGCGTAGCATAAAACTCGACGAACAGTTTACGCGCTCAAGTATATAAATTCTGAAATATTAAATAACCATTCTTAAAAATCAAAGAGAAATAAAATTTTTTTTCAGTATTTTAGGTGAAAGATTCATGTTTTTTCAATCATTTTTTTCGTACAATTATTTTCAATTAAACAGGTTTTTTTTTTAATTTGAATAAGTGAAAATTTTCACTTCAGCTTGAACAAAAAACTGGGATAAAAAGTTGGTTTGCTTTTCAGTTTGAACATTCAAATAAAAAATTTAATGAATTAACTTACCTTCAAAGAATATTCACAAATCGTTCCACTTAGAATACAAAGTCAATGTTTCAGCCGAAAATTATAAAATGAAAAAATAATGGAAATTGATAAATTGTTCAAATTGTGTTGAAAAATATATAATTAAATAGGTGTGGATAGAAGAGGAAAAGAGGACGTTTAGGCACCTAAATTCATATATATATTTCGATAATTTCTTTATATTATTCGTGATAATTACTTTGCTTAGTATTTGATATACTTGTTATATATATTTTATTTATATAGACCGACGCAAAACTGCGAGCTAAGCTTGCGCGCGTCATCAACGTGAAAAAAAGCGTGAGCGCATTTTGGCGTCGGCCTGTATTTATACATGAAACATAGGACATATGATAAAATTTCGTTTGAACGTTGCGGCGCATATAATTTATGTTAATAATACATCTATGAAATAATAAAAATGGTCATGTGAACACGCAAGTCATAAAAATTTGTCGATGATTTTTCAGTCAAGTATAAATGTAGTGACTTTTTGTATTACATACACCATATAACTTAGATCAGCGATGATTTATAAAGTCAAAACAAAATCGAAGCTGCGTTTGAAACATTACAACTACTAGACAAAATTTTAACAAAACAAACTGTTAGACACATTTGTATAAGAAAGCCTATCGACTAAAAAGTACAGATTATTGCTGGTACGCGAATGGCCAGGATCGAATCAGAAGCATGAATGACAATGATGCTGATTATTTTATCGATGTCACTTTAATTGTAGCATTAAAAATTTCGAGTTTCCGTTTCTTCTTATTATAGTAGCTCTGACGTCTATAATTCACTGGAGAAAACACCGAGGACATATAATGAGAATAAAAAAAGCAAGCGAAGCCACAAATGAAATGTACGAAATACAAATTGAAATAAAACTGGAAAAACATATCAGGCAATATTGTCAATAACTTTTTGATATTTATATGTTTAATATTGCACATTTTATTACTATACATACTCCTAGGTTGTTTTGATTTGTTACATGTCATATATGTCGGACCACACTTACATTAAACGGATTATCTTATAATGCAAGGACGTTTTGTTACTTGTAGTTCTTTTTGCGTTAACATCATGTATTGTTAAACATTCGATTTCTTTTTTTCATTTTTAAAACGTTGATACATTTTCCAGTAAATTATAACGATCAGTGTATGGGATTCGGTAATTATTATGTAAAATCTATTTTTTATCCTCAAGTGTTTCAAATTGGCGCAATATGAATAAAAAGTTCTGGCAGTATTTCTTTTTATTTCTCCACTTTTTTTTCTGCAATACTGTACAAATGTTGAAAGAATGTTTTTGGCAACCAAACATTCGTATGATTTTTCATGCGCAAAACTTTGTGCGGTTTCAGTTTTTGTTCTTCTGTATTTTTTATTCGAAATACATGTCAAACGTTGAATAAATTAACAATTCGTCAAAACAAAATTGATTATACAATAAAAAAATTTTACACAATCAATAAACGAAAACACAGGGATTGTGTTCATCGCTTTCTTTGACATTTAAAGAGCATGATTGCGCCAATTTTTTAGTAGATTATTTTAAAATGCTTTTACAAATTCTAACATCAGCGAGAAACGAAGTATACTTAAAAACATCTGATTACTATTTTAATTATTCGTTATCGATCATGTCCTCATGAAAAAATGTTTCAATGGCATTACTGTCCGTTTCTTTTTTTTTTTTATTATTATTTCTTTCTCTCGTTCGTTTCTTCTATACTTTCGCAGTAATGTAGCTATAACCAAGTGGAGTATTGAAATATTCTTTCAAAACAAGTAGCATTTTTAAGATTACACAGGCAATGCGTTAAACTCCATCGCTCTGGTTTAACTGAAAAAAACACAAACAACACCAATTAATATCATTGTTCATCAATTTATATAATTATTATTATTATTTGAATAAACGAATGTTTGAGCAGCAATTAAATTTCACATCCAACAAAATTGAACTTACCTCGAACAAAATTTGCAAACATAACGAATGCATAATTGATATTACAAGCGTAACATGTAGAACTACGATAATTTACTAATGCACTAATATGGCATAAAAAATAAGCGTTGACTAATGAAGTGGGGCGACAGAAACAAAATTGCATGATGGATGGATGAAATTTCAGCATTTATA
This sequence comes from Trissolcus basalis, assembly GCA_025266255.1. Taxonomy (NCBI): domain Eukaryota; kingdom Metazoa; phylum Arthropoda; class Insecta; order Hymenoptera; family Scelionidae; genus Trissolcus; species Trissolcus basalis. The sequence goes on from JAAMPD010000202.1 coordinate 22,188, forward strand.
TTTATGCATATACAATTGGAAAAACATTCCTGGTCGTGAAAATCATAAAAGTATTGAAAAAAGAGTAAACAATAGAAAATGAAAAATTGTCAAAGTACTTAACAGTCACTTACATTTGTAACCAATTTGTTTTGTTACAAATAAGTATATCCCGATATTGTCGAGGCAAAAGGTAGTATGCATACAGATACTTTTCATCAATATACACAATCAGTGACTTTGTGTTTCGACTATCAAATGAAATGACAAAAAGACAAAATAAAAGTCTCAGAATTTTCGGCAAGTCGTACAATTGTCATCACCGTTGCGTGCAATAGATGGTACAACAGTAAAAAATTACTATAGTCGTATGCTGCGACTCACCGCATCTGAATGTTGTTCCAATTGTGATTAACTTTCATTGGTATCGCTTACTACTTTTTGGCTTTTCTAGAATAATGAACGAACAATGCTGGATGACATCTCTATCAGATTCATGAGACTCAAAAAGAAAATCACCTGAGTTTGACAGTGTTATTTGCAATTGTACTTTTCTCAATGGCTGACAATCATTTTTAATAGAGCCTTTACAGATCAGTGGTTATGAGTATGAGTGAGAATGAGTGTGATGAGAAAGTGAACGTGAATGAAGAATGAAAACCAAACAAAAAAACGAAACACAACAAACCGCCCCCGTGACCCGGAACTTACTTTTTCTTCAAAGTAAAAAAGCTGCGACGTTTGCTAATTTCTGCTTGCATAGGTGCGGGTAGTGTGTGCGCTCTGGATGTACTTGAGCCAGCAGTGCCGTGCGCGACTTGATTCAACAGTGTGATCCATTCTTGCATCTCCGCATCATCTTTGGCCTGGAAAAGGAAGTCGACACCACTTTGCGTCCTGCAAATATCAATTTCATATTAGTCCAATCGTAAATTCAATAAAACATTTTCAAAATTATTTCAAAACATATCATAATGTGAAAAAAAAACAATTTTATTATTTCAAACTTACTTTACACGGAAGACGTGTTTCTTCTTTGTATAATCACTCGCAACAACAACTGTGGCTTCTTTGAGATCAAGTGGTTGTTCACCTCGGTAGTATTGTTCTGGAGCGGATTTGTACGACTTGTGATCTTTGTAAGCAAACAAACTTTGTCCCCGCACGACCATGTACAGTTTGTCCCACGACCGATTTGACGCTTTTTTCGTGGTGCTTTCCCATTCGTGCTTTCTTACCAAGAGGCCTCCGAAGTCCTCGTCTGTTGGACTTTTAGTTTCTGTAAACAATGAACCAACATTAAAATCCATCCCACCTAACTAATAAGTCAACCTAAAGGACAATTAAATTTCAAAATAAATTCTCAATTCGTCAAATTATTCTCCTTATGTTTTTTTTTTCTTTTTTGCTCTCTCTCTCTCCGGTGATTTTTCGCTAACCGTTGGCAAAAATATCTCTTACCCGAATGTCCGTCGAACGCATCGTCACTCACGCCACTACGATCTAAGCTTGGCGATTTCATAGTCTTTTTCCAGCGGAAACTTCTGAATGGTGATTTGCTGCGACTGCGTTCCTTGCGCTTCAGCGTACCAGATTCAGAACCGCTTCCACCTTTGCAATATAAGGATCGTCACAAAACAATTCGGATTTCACTTACTTATCAAAATGCAGTTCAATGCTTCCTTTAAGCAGGTTGCCAGTCCCCGTTAGATGTTAATACCAGGCGGAAAGTTAAGCGGTTAATTATAATGTCGAGAAGCAATGCAGTTCAAAATCGAGATATACATACTTGAGGCATGAGTTTGCAGATGAATTTGTGTTTGCCATATTTGTCACTTACCTCCCATTTTAAATGAGTACTTTTATGTGCAGCAAATTAAAATATTTCATTATAACCATAACCAATTAATCAATGAACCGATCTAAATTTGGATCAAAGAACAGTTGTACCAGCTACGGTTAATCGTGTGACCCTAAAGAATGATTAATTTTTTTTCGAACATGACATAAACATACAAATGATTTCCTTCACCAGCAGAGAGCTTCAGAGACGTTGGTGCAAATTGCATAATAGCGTGTAGTTTATAACATTAATTTTCCAATCAATGCATTTCAAAACAAATCAGTTATTTTCCATTTAAATTTTTTTTTAATTCTCGTCTTTTGAATTTCAATTGATGATTTGTGATGCAAATCATCTTGTTCAAACAAAATCAGCTTTGAATGAAAAAACATTTTTATAACTGATGTATTTTGAAAAATGATAAATTGAATATAACAAAAATCATAATTACCGCTTGGATCGTCTTTTCTGGATCCTTTCTTTGATGACATCTCTTCTGCACGTGCCCTACAATGAAAAGATAATAAAAATTATTAAAATATGCTCTCAAAATAATGAAATTCTTTATATAAAAATATGAAAAAAAAATCTTATACCGACCTACTACTTGTATCATCTGGACTAGTATCAGATACCGCCTCAGCCGCACGAGCAGCTCCAGCCGCAGCAGCTTGCGCCGCAGCTTCGGCCGCCGCTGCTTCTTCTTTTTTTGCGCTTCTCATCTTCCTCTCGTTCTTGTTCGCGTCGTTTCAGTTCTTTCAATTCAAACTGCACAGACAAACCAACTTTGTTTATTATCCAAACAAAAACTCACAAACCAAAGATTAATATTGTTTTCGAGAATAAGGAAATTGATTCGAGTTTCAGTCGCAAAAACAAATAGACAAAAAGAGATTAATATCTTTACCGTTGTTAGTCTTCTTAAGGCACTAAATCGTTCTTCTTGTGCTGCTGCCGATTTTTCGAATGCTTCATGTTTCTTGATTAGATTTTCAACTTCATCTATTGTGTGCTGCAAGAACGTAATGAAAAACACATTATTCTTTTGAACTTGATTGAAAATATAAAATAAAATACATAAATTTGTATTTACCCCTAATTCATGGCTCATGAGATAAGGTTCCTGTGCAATCAACCAAGCCTCAGCTACTGCGGCATCTCGTGCAAACTGATATACCTCCAGAACTATAAAGAACAAATCTCAGCTCAGTAAACAACTCAATAAAGTATTTAAAAAACGAACCAACAAATTTGTATCCTCGAAAACTTACTAAGTTGCAGATTCTCCCAACGTTCCTCCCAGCGGTGCAGTAGAGCGTTTTTATGATCGTTCAGTTTGGACAGCTTCTCTTTGATTTGGCTGCTAGCGTAATGGTTGCGAGCGAGCAGGTCCTTGCCAAGGTTGATGCAAGCGAGCAAATTGTCCTGCCTGGTGTCAATCTCCGCCTTCAAGCTCTGATGATTGTTCATGAGCAGTTCAACTCCCGAAACGTCGCGCGGTTTCTCCGAAGTGTTCATCTGTCGAATGACGTCGTCCATCCAGATCATCAGGTTGCGCACCATATTGAAGAACCTGTGAAGGTCCCCGGTGTCCTCGAGCTTCTTGCGCCTGCTCTCGCATAGGGTCTGCAGGTTGTTCCACGCGGCGACCACCTCGGCCTCGCGGTTCGTGATCTCGTTGGCCTTGTCGCCCGCGTAGCTCGCCTGGAGCTTCGCGGACTCCTCTTGGATTTGCGACACTTGGCTCTGCAACGTGAACAAGTCCTGGAAGAAGTTGGCATGCTTGCGCTGAAGCGCCGACACCGAGCCGGCGTCGCGCCCGAGCTCGTCTGACATAGCGTTCTGCTTCTCGAGAATGCGTCCGAGCACGTCCTTGCAGTCGTGGAAGAACTTGTGGAGCTCGCGGCTGGCCGCGAGCATCTGACTTCGCGTCTCGATCAGTTCCAAAAGGTCTTGCCAAACTTCGTTCAGTCCATCCTTGCGCTCGGCGATGGCGGCCGCGTCCGAATGACCGGCGGCGATCAGCGAGTCGGCGATTCCGTTCACGTTGCTCACACGTTCCGACCCGGTGGCCTCGGTGTCCCTCGCGAACTCCTTGAACCTCTCCGAAAGGAGAGTCACGTGATCGTAATCCTGTCCCAGCTCGTGACTGCCAGCAACCAGGTCCCTCTCTGCGATCCACTGTTCGAGGTCGTCGACCTCCCGGTTGAGCATGAAGAGCTGCAGGGCTTCGTCGAGCTTGGCTCGGCGTTCGCCTGCGAGGTCCTTGAGTCCAGCGTAAAGTTTGTCAACCTGCGACTGCTTGATGGCAATCTGGTCCGACAGAGGATGTTTGTCTCCGATCAACTGTCGGGCCATCTCTCCAAGCTGCCTGATCATATCGGCGTAGTCTTCAACGGCGTGTTCCAAAGACTCGTGTTTCTTCATCAAGTTCTGAGCAGAAATCTCGTCCTTGCCGCGGTCCTCGGCCATCATGTACAGCTCCTGTTCGCTCATCCACGATTCAGCTTCCGTGGCGTCGAAGAAGTACTGCTGGGCCTTCTCGTTCTGCAGGAGACTGTTGTTCCTCTCCTCCACAGCGTCCTTGAGTTGCTGCCACTTTTGCAGCAGCTCGTCGATGAGTCTGCTGAACTCGTCGCTGGCCTCGTGTCCCTCCTCGATGAGCTTCTTGCCGTTGTTGCAAACGGAATTGATCCTCGGCTCGTGATGGTCGATCTCCGTTCTCAACGACTGGTTCTTCTTCTTCAGCATATGAACATTGAATAGTGAATTGCCATACTCGCTGCTGGTGGCCTGAGGCATCTTCTCCGCGATCCAGAGTTTCTCGTCCTCGACGTCTCGTCGGAACTGGAACGCCTCCTTCTTCTTCTCCAGCTGTTTCTGTCGCTCGACCAGCGGCTCCTTGAGTTGAGCGAACCGCTGCGCCACCTTCTCTTTCTTGAACTTGATCTCCTCCATCTTTTCGTCGGGCACTGTGCGTTCCAAGTGCTCGGCCTGTCTGTCGAGTTCGGTCACCTGCTTGGCCTTCACCGCCATCTGGGTTTCGATCATCTGTTGTTTCTGCATGAGAATATTCACTGAAGCCAGATCCGAGCCGGTGTCTGTGCTCTCGATCTGCTTCTCCAGTTCATTCATCCAGGAATCAATATCGTCACAGGTCTGGTGGATGAGAACCTCCCTGTTGGCATCGAAGAGACGCTCGCCCTTGTCGTGAGTTGTAGTCTCAAGGTCCTCAAACTGGTCGGCCAGTTCTGCAACTTTAGGATTGATGATGTCCACCAATTCTGGTTTCTGTTCGATGAGCTCGTCAGCCGCAGCTTTAAGTTGCTCAAGTCTGTCCTTATTGCTCGCAATCTCAGCCTCGAACGCCTGGTGGCGCGTCCACTTGCTGTGCACGGTCTTCGCGCTCCTGTAAGTCTCATCCTGGGCAGTGATTCGCTTCTCCTGGACCCATTCGCCGAGCTCCTCGCAGTCCTGGAGGAACATCTGTAGCTGCAGCTGGTCTCTGAGTTTGTCGATGAGCTGATTGGCCTTCTCGCGGTTCACATTTCTGCGTTCGTTAATGCTCTCCGCCCTCTTTCTCACCTTATCGGCCGCAAAGTGGCCCTCGTCAACCAACCGAGCGGCGAATTGCACGACAGTGTTGATCTTCTCGTCGTTGGCGTCCATCGTGGTCATGAAGGCCTCGTGGCGCTTGATCATGTTCTCTGCCTGCTCCAAATTCACGGGCGTCTCCTCCTTTGCAAGGACATGCTCCTGCTGTGAAAGCAGCACCTCCGCCTGTCTGGCGTCGCGATCGAACACCTGCAGATGGAATGAGTTGGACAACAAGTTCTGCCTGTTGGCCCACATCTGGTGCAGCTCCTCCCAGCCCATCTTTAGGGCGTTGAGTCTCTCGCGCAAGAACATGTACTGAGTGTCACCGTCTCCAGCTTCGCTCGTCAACCTCTCACCATACTCCATCATCTTTTGATAGTCGTCGATGTAGTTGTCGATCTCCTCCTTGATGTTCTGGTGCTGGGACAGCAAACGCTCAGCGTCAGCCAGGCTAGTGGGAGTATCTTCACTCGCAACGTCAGTCTGAGTCTTCGTGAGCCACGCCTGGAAGTGGTCGAGGTCACGAAGGAACCGATGAAGGTCACCGGCTTCCTCCAACTTGGCATCGCGTTCCTTGAGCATCTGCGTAAGCTGCTCCCAGATGGTGCGAATCTGAGTGATCCTCTCCCTGATAACCTGTGCATCCTCGGGATGTTCGCGTTCGATCAGGTTCGCCTCGTTCTCCAAGGCGTCAAGTTTCGCCTGGATGGCCGCCAGGTCTCTCTCCATTCCGCTGAGTCTACGCTGCAGGGTCATAACTCCAGTCAGATCCATCTCCAAGCTGTCCGTCTGTTGGAGAATTCGTTTCTTGTCTTCGATCCAAGAAACTGTCTCGCGACATTCGATGTGGAACGTCTGCACTCCGTGGGCAGAGTTGAGTGCATCGCGTTTGCTCTCGGCCTTGTCGCGCAGTTCCGCCCATTTCTGGTTCAGCGCGTTCTGTCGACTGACGATCTGTTCAGAGTTGGGATGCTCCACGTGAAGTAGCTGTCGAGCCAGTTGGTTCACCACAGCGACCCTCGAGGCGTTGGCGTTCATCTCCTTCTCGAATCCGTCGTAACGGTGTTTCATTATCTCGACATCCTCGATGTCCTTGGCAGGCACCATCGTGTCCAACATGCGGTTCTTCTCGCCGATCCATTGCTCCACCCCGTCCGACTCGCTGAACAGTTTGTAAAGCGCGAGAGCATCAAGAAGTCGCTGCTTACGCAACTTGGCCAGCTCAAGCAGCTCCTTGTACCGGGAATCGATCGACTCGAGACGCTCCACGACGTCTCGGGCCTGAGCGTCGCGCTCGGCCAGCTGACCGGCTTGCTGGTGGAGTTGTTCGATCGTCGTAGCGTAATTCTTCAGCTCGTCTGTCACGTCCTTGTGTTTCTTAAGAAGCGACTGTACGTTGGCCTCGTCCCTGCCCACGTCTTCGGAGGACACCAACCGAAGGGTGTCTAGCATCCAGATATCAACATCATCCGCGTCTGCGAACAACTGATGATAATCGACGGCCTCCTCCAGTCGCTTGCGACGGAACGCAACCAAGTCGAGCAGGTGGTTCCACATGGTCAGAATTTCCTCGAGACGTTCCTGAATTCTGTCCGCACCGAAGTGGCCCTGCCGGATGAGCTCGTCGCCGACAGCAGCGACTGCCATCAGCTGTGCCTCGTGAGACTGTACCTCGTTCTCCAGAGCCTTGTGTTTGGTCAGCAGAAGATTGACTGTCGTGAGGTCGTGACCGATGTCAGCGGTCGAAACGATCTGCTCCTTCTCCTTGATCCAGTTCTCCTCATCAGCCATGTCCCAGTAGAAGAGCCAGAGTTTGCGCGACTCCTCGAGTCTCGCACGACGCTCCACAGCGAGACGCACAAGCTCGGCGTAAGCATCCTCCAGCTGCTGCACGCGCTCGACGATAATCGCCGGGTCGCAGGGCCTGTACTCCTCGCCATGCTCGAGGAACCGCTGGCTCTGCTGCACCACGGCCTTGACTCGCTCTCCAAGCACGTTGATGTCTGCTTCCACGAGCGAGTGCTTCTGCAGAAGATCTTCCACGCCCATAAGATGTTTACCGTAGTCGTCCGTCAGCAGTCTCATCTTAATTTCCTCCATGCTGTCGAGGATGTAGAGCATCTCCTGGAAGTTCTGCTGCAGCTGCAGGGACAGCTCGAGTCTGTGACGACGGGCTCTTAGGAGCTCCAATAAGTAATTCCATAGTCTCAGCACGTTGTCCTTGCGGGCGTTGATACGCTCGATGTCGTAATAGTTTTCGGTTTCCAGCTCCTGTGAGACGGCCATGACCGCCTGCACGCGCTCCTCGTATGCAAAGATGTCAGTCTCGATGGCCTCGTGTTTCTTTGCGGCGGCCTCAACAGCTGCCAAATCGAAGCCGAAGTTATCCTGTGAAACCAGCCTCTGGTTCTCAGACAACCAGGTTTCTCTCATGCTGGCCTTTCGGTTGAATCGGGCAGCCAGTTGTTCAAGCTTCTCCTGACGAATGAGCTCCTCTCGCAGAGCCAACTCGCGTTCGTGCTCCGCCTTTTCGAGCCGCTCCCAGGCTTTGTTGATGTCAGAAATCATCTTGCCCTCCTTCGGGACGTAGGGCTTCTGATTGTTCGCACGCATCTTAGACTGAAGGGTGAACAGCAGAACCTCCAGATTGCCCTTTTCGACGAACTTGGGCGGTTTCTCTACCGTACGGTAGTTGGCGAACTGTGTTAGCTGGAACTGCACTCCGCCCAAGGAATTAGCGAACTGACGGTCGCCCAGGGCTTCGATCGTTGCCTCAATCCATTTGAGCAGGTCGCTCGTGAGGCTCTCGTACTCGTGAATCATGCGGTCGTTCTCCATCGCGATGCCCACGACCTTTTCAATCCTCTTGCCCTGGACTGTACCCATCTTCTTCTTCGAGAAATAGTGATAGTAAGTAACGACATAAGTGATGATGGACTTCTCATCCGGATGGTCCACGAAGATGTCCTCAGCGTCAAGCAGTTTTGTAAGCCCGAGTTTCTCCTCAGCCACATTAAAGGCGTTGTTGAGATTGTAGATTGCGTTCGACTTGGACAACTTGTCGAACTGAATGAGGTCCGGACGGTGCTTGTGGATGATGGCATTGAACGCCAAGCCGTCTCGCCAGGAGGTTGTGAAGTTACGTACGTTGACATTGTGATATCCTGCGGTCTTCATTTGGCACCAGAGCAAAAGTGCGTCCTTTGCCGACTTGGTCTCTTGGTTGTCTGTCTCCTCGATTGTGATGTCCTGAATCTGGAAACGCAGGATGATGGTCCAGATCAGACCCAAGCTCAGTCTGGGGTTGCCATCGACGATGTCGTGCGAACCCATGTTCTCCAAGTGTACTCTCTGTTCTCGCAAAAATTGCAGTGCCTTGTCGACGTTCTCGAGACAGTGGATCCGCATCTTTCCCTTCGTAGGGCGTGGCAATCGCTCGCCTGATAATATTTCCAACAACTTGATCAGCATCTTGCCGTCCCTCATGTCCACGTAGAGGTCGCTGATCCGACACGAACACCGCACCAGGTGGGAGTTTACCCATTTTTGAAATGTCTTCTTTTGTACCGATTCACGTTCACCTGGAAGAAAATTCAACATTTAATTTGTTTTCCTTTATTTGTTTATTTTCTACTATTGTGTTTTCTCTCGTGTATAATTTGGAATAAAAAACTTTATCTCTTATAATATTTTATTCATATTTACTCACCGGCTAAAGCTTTAATTCGGGAACGCTCAAATAATCGTGAACTTGAGTTTCCTCCGTCGTATTCATATTCGTCGACAATCTCCTGTTGTAGTGTCGGGTCCCAACCCGATCGCACCACAGAGATGTCGGTCGTCATGTTGGCTATTGGACAACCGACACAGTAGAATTTTTACCCTTTAATAGGGTATTTCTAAAAGAAACAAAATTCAGTCAATTACATCACATACTTATTAAATTGGTTATATAACAAAATCACGAACAATTAAAACGTATATTATGAAAACTAAAAAGAAATATATGTAAATCTTTTTTGTTTTACATTTTTTTTAATTTACGATTCGTGTAATTAGGACAATGGGAAGAGTTGGACAAATTAAAAACAAATTGGTTTTAAATATCGAGAGCAAAAAGAGTGAAAGGTTCTCAGATAACCGGAAGCCGAGTTTTTACAGTTTTGAGATAATTGATTTCTAAGCTAGAACCTTTTTTCTATCTGAATTTTGTGTTCAATGACATTTACCTTTAATCATGATGACGTAGCATACATATAGAGATGTACAAATCGATAGAAAAAATTACTATTAATAAGTTGATGAAAATACAAAACGGATGAGTACACAGAACGTTGTTTCATAATACCAAAAACTTACATTTCTACAACTGTTTTATAAATTATAAGTTGTATTAATTTTAATGTGCCAAGGATTTATAATTGTTTTCATTTATTTCTTCGCTTATTTTATTTATTTATTTATTTGTACTGATCAATTTTAACTTGTAAATTTCTCTTGTCTTATTATTTCTGTTTGATAAAATGCAAAATTAAACGCGTCAAATATTGTAAATGCAACGTGCAAAAAAATGTTTGACCACGCCTATATACTTTTTATCTCTGATAAGAATGCTTGTTTATATCGTATACTTAGATTTTTTTATTAACAACAAATTGAAAAAGCAAAACTAATGATTAGAAGTAAATTAGATTAAAAAAGCGCGGTTTGATATCTGGATATCTATTTATATAATATTACGTGTAGTTGAGGCTGCCCGTACGCGATGATACCACTAATATTTTTCCTTGTCGAGAAGAGTAAAAACACTGTGGTGATTACATCACCATGCTTATGAGAATGATGTCACTCGCACAAAATATATTACCAATCAAAAATTCGTACTTTTTTCTTATTCACGTACAATAAAAAAGTCAAATCAATATAATAAAAATACGATTCACTCGGACAAATATAAATAATATAATTCCGAAAATAAATAATGAAAGTTCAATTTACTGGGTTACTTTTTTTCATCCGGTGGATGGTTCTTCCTTTTCCCGTTACAAAAAGGAAAATTACAATTTCCAAACGAATCCAAAACCAATTTGTTTGTTTGTTTGTTTTTTTTTGACACAATCAATATTTTATATAAAAAACGTTAATTAAAAATTACCGTTTGTTATAAACAATTATTTTATTGTAATTATTTTATATAATTGTGTTCCAATTTTTGTTCGGAATACAAACTTTATCGGACGTTTCAGATTTTGTTAAATACTCAAGATTTACAACTTCGCAGACAGCTATCGATCGTCAGGCATTCAACAGTTTCTTTTCATCTTTGGCACAGCCTTATCTTTGTCATCGAACTCACATTGAGTGGTTCGTATATTTGAAAAATTATTTTATAAATGAAACCTATTGTCAAATAACTGAACACCAAAATTCAATTAAAATTCATCAACCGTAAAATTAAATTCAACTTTGTTGTAAACACAAGTTCAATCATTCAGTTCTGTAAAAACTGCAAGGAAAAAAGATGTAAAAATGACCCGGAAATGAATTTTTCATTTTTAGTATAAAAATCATCCGAGTTAAAAATAGAATGGAATTATTTGTAATTCTATTCTTAGAAAAAAAAATCACTGGATGATATAAAAGTGACAGATGTAAAAAAGAGTTGAAAGATGAAAGAAGTGGGAGGAATTGGACGAAGGACAAAAAACTGGACTGGAATTAAGAGAGGTTGAAGGATTCATTTAAAACGTACTGGTCAACGTCACATCCGCATTTGTGTTAATCTGTAGCTAGTCCGAGCTGCTTGCACACAAGCGTGCGTGTCTGTAGCAGTTTTAACATTAACAAACCGAATACCGTTGTGTCACGTTATCTCATCAATAGCTAATAAAACACACCCATTTGAATCAACTTTTATGTAACACTTTCAGTCATTAACATCTTTTTATATTTCTCAAATTAATAATCCAAATCATTTAATTCTCTTTTATTAATACACCATTATTGATTTCAATTTTTTAATCACCCCGACTCTGATGACAAACCAAAACACTTCAATTTTTAAGTGTAACAAGTTTTTTGTCAACTTTTTTCAGTCAATGATTCCAATTACGATTTAATCAAGATTTCAATTGTTGATAAAAAAGGTGATTCTATTGTTTTCATAGCCAGATCTGGCAGCTATTATAAATAGTTATAGATTTTTCTACACGTATCAGAGGACATACAACATAAAGTTTTTTGAAACAATAATGCAAAATTCAAACTCTAATTGGAGCAGTGGGCAGATAAAATCAGTTGTATAGTAGCCCAGCATAGTAAATCAATAACAATGTCATAAACAAAAATGTACCCGAGAATCATGCCGACTGAAAACAACCGACAAGCATCACCGATAAAAATCAACAAACCGTCAGTTCGAGATTCGTCTCTCCTAGTGGGAGAAAAATAAACACTCGAATTTTTTCTCCGAAACCGAAATAAAAGAACCGTGCGGAGAATAAGAAAAAAAATGAATGGGAGCTTGAATTAGGTCAAACGCGGAGTTTGCACCGACCAGTGACAGGTAATCGGGAAACAGGAGCTTTTCATAATATTTGACCTTTTGAAATTAATAACAAACGGGTTAAGGAACGGTAAACAGGAAAAACAAACCCGACGAGACCGTCAAAAACAAACAACGTAAACAAAACGCGAGAGGGAAGAAGGTCAGGGAAAAAAACCGGAGTTTGGTTGAGACCCAAGATGGTGTTGTTGAGATGAAAATGGTAAACAAATATAAAGTGGGATTTTCGGGGAGGTGAGGCTCGACAAGCATCGTGAAAAATGTTTGGAACTTGCGAGCCGCATTAGGGAAGAGAAAAGCGGGCGGCTTGGAGTGACGGAAAAGGTCTGGTACGATGCGTCGAGGACGAACGCCATTTTGATTGGTCAGGCAGTGCGAACGCAAAAGGCGTGTCCGCCGCAACGCAAGAATCGCGTCAAAAAGATCGACTTACTGTGTCTGCCGCGGTTTCGCACGCGGCTCGCCAAATGTCCGGCCCGGGTGTTCGTCGCTGCAGTCAAAACCAACGACGAGGAGTCGCGGTACACACAAATAACACCTTCGCTGCTCACACTCACTCGGCCGGCGCGCAACTGTAACCGTAACTGACTGACGACCGAGCACCCAGCCGCCCCCCTTCAATTACGGCCCTGCTTTTCTCTTCTTCGCTGTGAGCGCGGGCACGCGCGCTAACGCCCGAACCGCAATCCACTCCTCAGCCTCTCTTTCTCTCTCTTGCTCTCTCTCTCTCTTTAGATTTCCATTTTTCGTTTATAAATAACATTTCAACGGAGCAGTCACAAATTTTATCCGATTTTTCCAGATTTTGATGCTGCTTCCTCGGGGAATAACAAAAAGATCGTTAGTAAAAATCGAAATAAACATGAGGAATAAATAAAAATGTCTTCAATTTTTAATATGTTGAATTGAAGGAAAAAAATTAAATGTTAAAAATTGATAGTTTGATTAAAGGATGGGTTTTTTATAATAATTATTATTTATTTCAATCGAGTTAAAATTACGGACAATTATATTTATATACATGGTATGGTAACTGATAATAGTCAATATTTACAACATTTTCTGATTGCCGTTTACAATTTGTTATAAATAATCTCTTTAAACAAAAACTAGTGAGTGGGTATAAAATATAAATCAGGGGAGAATAGAATTTATCGCTGGAGTATAAAACCACCTAGTGGAATAATACAACTTTCTTGGAACCTTGGAAGGACGAACTAGTGTCACGTTCCTTTTAAGAAAACGTCGGAGAAAACGATACGTTTCATTTTGTAATCACAGAATAAACATTTTCGTAGTCTATTGCACATGTCAGAGGGGGCCCCTTACGTCTTGCGCACCTGACATGAGTAATGCACAATGTCACCGTTGGGATACCTCGCAAACGCACTGAAAAATAAAATAATCAATTTAATTCAAAGATGAATTAGACTAATATAAATGAATAATGTTATCAATTTAATAACATGCGTTATTATTCAAATTTTGTAATTGTTTTGAGAAAATGTTTTTGAATTTACCTTTGATTACCAAATCTCTTTTTGCAGACTGGACAGATATTAAATTCCGTCATAAGAATACTTTGAGACTCGTAATGCATCCTCTGTTCCTGTACCTGAAGATGTTCAGCATAAAGCAGACCTTTCAAAACCTGCGTGTGACGCTTCTCGTTGATATTATTTTGTAGACTAGCTTGTAAAAAATGTTTGATCCGACCTATCGTCACATTATTTGGCAATATTTCTAACGCTTTCATAGGTTTGATCCTAACTGCATGCTCTTCTAAAAGTTCCAAGGCTGTTTCCAGATCTGGTTGAACGTGCTTTCTTATATCTAAATTGCAACCAGCTGCAAATAAGCAAAAAAATGAGTAGGCGCCATTTTGTATTAAAAATAATAAAAATGTATTGATAACAACAAAAAATAGATTGGAATAAACAAGTGGAAAATTAAAGACTAATACAATATACATATTGTAATAGTACCATTTTGTACTGATATTTAAAGTGCATTTTTGTTTCGTTTAGTTTCCTTTAGCTTTGTACACTTTATTTCAATGTTTGAATTACACCACTTTTATTTGATTTATTATTGAATTTAATCACTGGTTTTTAAAATAAACAAAATACAATTCAACAAAAATATTTACAAATATTAACAATTATTTTCAAAAATTATTTCTTTGAATAACTCACTGGCGTTCTTTTTGGACAAAAACTTTTCGCGCCAAGTGAGATTGTTTTTTTTTTTTCAAATCGTGAGACGAAAAGATTTTTATGATTTGTGAATTGTTTTTAAACATTTTAATTGTAAATTATTTGAAAATATTGTAAATGCGATGTGAAAATATCAAATTAAAAGAATAAATGTTTCGTGAAGCGAAGTTCAATATTGCTAAGGCAGTTTTCGAGAGCAATGACAAGAACACCGAATGACAACTGGACAACTCTACTTCAAAATTTGCCATGGTGAAATCCAAGATGACCTTAACTGTGAGATTCAAGGAACATCGTTGGAAAACAGATCACAACGCTGGATCTTCTAAAGGTAAGTTCGCCGATCTGCACCGTTGGATCGCCGAACCGAGTGAGTTATTCAAAGAAATAATTTTTTTAAATGATTGTTAATATTTTTTTTTTTGAATTGTATTTTAAAAACCAGTGATTAAATTCAATAATAAATCAAATAAAAGCGGTGTAATTCAAACATTGAAATAAAGTGTACAAAGCTAAAGAATGCTAAACGAAACAAAAATGCACTTTAAATATCTGGATTGTCAAACTGAGTGAGTTTTTGAATCACATGTAATGATCCATTTGAAAATTTTTCACGGTAATTTGATACTCACCGGCCATTGTTAAATCTGTCGAACTATCAGGTCCGGGCTTTAGTAACTGTTGTATGAGCAAAACATAAACCTCGTCTTCATCGTTCGATTTTGTTTCGCCGTTAGCTTTTTTATCTGCAAAACCAATCGTTAGTTAGTAATAGTATATTATGCATCAAGGGAGAAAAACAAAAATCATTCCCAGGATGAAGTGACCTTACGAGACAAATCCGAGTGCTGGTCACTTCACTCGTGGTGATGATTTTTGTTTCTCCCATGTTGCATACCATATTTTTCATCACGTGTGTAGCAGAAGTCCGGCTGTTTTACTCCCTAGGGGGCGCTTTATTGCTTGTAGAGGGCGCCACTATAGGGAATAAAATTGCGAACTCCCGCTATACCAGTGATGAAATATCCTTTTTATATACGTATATTGTATATCTTGTATACTTGATATACAAAATTTTACATAAAAATATTTACTTTTTTGGTATTTTGTATAAACGTTGTTACAATATTGTATGGCTTTGGAAATATCGTTGAGCAGGTGAACATAAATAGAAATTGCCTGTTGATGCCGTCCAAGTCGGCCTAAAATGATTGCCCTTTCCTCAAACAAGCAATCAAAAGGGAAGTCTCGCAATACAGTCTCCGGAGTGTAGTGTACAGACTTCTCCAAGAAGTTTTGTAATTTTATCCGAATATGCTGGGCGTTTTGCTTTTCAGCTGGCGTCGCATCGGCATTGTTCGCAGCCAGACATTTTTCTTTGTACTGATGTACAAGCACGTTATGAAACAACGGATTCGTGTCTTCCCAAACGTGCACTACGTGCTCCAAATAAGAAATCACTAGGTCCTTGTGACATCGCAATAGGTAGTCAAGAATTTTTGGTCTCGGAAGATGTTCCACTTCCTAAAAATTGAATTCAAGTTTTTTTCACTTGTCCAATCGGAATAACAATAGTAATTATCATAATTATAAAAACAATGATAAAAAAGAATAAATAATAAGACCTGAACATCTTCCATGAATATCCTTAATCCTTCGCCTGGATCTTGATCCAAAACCCAGCCGGAAAATTTGAGAATTAGGTCGATATGTTCTTTTCCAAGGTGCTGTAGATACTGAATGGTTCGCTGAGTGCCTTTCAAACTGGAATCAACTTCTTTAGCCTGTTTTTCTAAGAGTTCTAGAGCTTTTTTGTGCTGACCCTTAGTTTGGTATAGGATTATAAGTTCAGGAAACTTTTGATACTTAAGTAAGGTCTTCTCCGCCTCCGCGAGGTGACAATGGTTAAGCCGTAGAAGAGGCGCTACCAACGCATCATTCGTCTAAACAATACACAATTTGCTTGATCAATAACTGAATAAAAACATTTCCGATTTATAAAAATACATAGTCTTTAGAACATAATATCGAAAGAAAATTCGTGATTAATAACAATCATTTATAATTAATGGAATTATATTTATGTGAATCTATATACAAACTTGTAAATAACATTTGAGCAACGTGGTGTCAATAATTTTGAGCAACTGCTCGGTTGCAACAGTGGTCATGGTTTTCGACCTGTGGTCCTCTTCTTTCTTTTCCTTTTGTCTTTCGTGTCACCAGTGAGTTTGCGCCGAACTTCCGTGAGAAAACCAATGAGAGCCAACAAACCACTCTCGAGATCACGACCCTGCAACTTGGTCAACCCGGTCACAGGTTCAGTTGACTCGTTGATATTTGTCGGTTGCAAAATCATATCTGGAAACAATCGTATGACCTCATAAGGATCCGTGCCAAGTTTCAAGAATTGATCCATCGCTTCTTTGAATTTCTTGTTGTTGAACAAATGATGAGCATAGAGCGTCTGGATTTTGCATGATTTTTTAGTCTTCTCCTCTTCGCTCATATCAGCGAGGCTCTGTAAACATTAGAAGATGTAGTTTGGAAACGTATTATCAAGAATTTGTAAATAATTCAAGATTGCTGACTGTGAGTTTTAAAGCGAGTTGAAACTGGTTCTGCTCGAGCAGGTTCCTAATCTGTTGCATCTGGTCAACCGCTCTGATACACCAGACTTGACTCGTCGAGGCCACATAAATCTTGCCTTGTTGACATTTAA
Source organism: Trissolcus basalis (assembly GCA_025266255.1). NCBI lineage: Eukaryota > Metazoa > Arthropoda > Insecta > Hymenoptera > Scelionidae > Trissolcus > Trissolcus basalis. Next base: position 39,110 of record JAAMPD010000202.1, read on the forward strand.
AAATCAACCGGGCCTTGTTCAGTTCTGGTATCACCTGAATGTGCAAACAATCCTCCACTGTGTAAATTTCCAAAGAATTGTTCACTATTCCCAGTAAGTATGGATCGTCCCAAGCTGCAAAATTAAAACACCAAATTATAAATCTCAACATACAAAACCATAAAGTTGATACGCTAAATTAAAAACAATTTTTTTCAATTTAAAATGTTGATAATTTAAAATTTCAAATAAAATTAAATCCATTACCTTGTGGGATATGATTCGGTGTCGGAGCCTCGCACCATTTTACAGGACTATTCTGTATCAATTCTCCCTTGGTGTTCATAAAAATTGACTGCGAATCTTTACCAAGAGCAAAAGTGTTGTTGGAAAGTTTCGTTATGCTTGGTTCAGGATACTTTCCCGTGGGGAACAGTTCTTTCGGCTCTCCATCTAGGTCTAAAAGTGTATACGAGAACCCCCGAAAGCCCAGCACCAGCGTTTCGTTGCACCTGCAAATCGACAAAATTAAGATAATATCAAACCCAAACAATTCCAAACTTCATTCATTCGTTTCTTCCTCGGGATATAACAAAAATTACCATGCTATTTCTCTCGGTATATCCGGTACCGTGAGCTCCTCTTTGGAGAAATCTTCGAATTGTCGGTTCTTTTCCTTCCAATAATAGAGCTGCAATTTTCGCTTGACCGCAACGCATAATCGCACGACCGTGTTCTTCTCGCCTGTCAAGCTTTGAGTCCTGTGAATATCCAAGGCAAATACATTTGCTCCTCGTGTCTTCGTCAATTGATTGATTTCTTGAATTTTCGGTGAACTCAAATCATGAACGTGAACGGTATCTGCAAAATTAAAAATAAAACATGTGAATGTGTTTTTCTATCTCTTGAGTTATTTTGTTTGTTTAATTTTTGTTCTTTTTTTCTGATCCATTAAACTGCTACTAAGAAAAGAAAATGAAATTGATATACCTGTTAGAAGAATCAACAAATTATACTCCGGCACAACATCAAGCTGGACGATTCTTTTTTTGCTGAAATTTTTATTGTAGCTCAATAATTCAAGATGTGTCTCAGTCGAATTGGACGGGACATTGTACATCAACAGATGACCTTCACGTGTCCCGATCAATAAATTATTATCTACAATTAAAAAGGAATTAGTAATTAATGAAAGAACAATGTTTTCTGAATGAGACAAAACGTCTCTTTTCTCTTTACGATAATAAAGTGTAATCAAGGTTATAATTACCGTAGGCAGCAATTGACTCAATTTGAACTGTCAATTTGAGGATTGTCGTTGCCTTGTACGCTTCGTGCATCGCGAAATTGTTAAACCACTAAATTGTTCTATAAAAATGAGCAGCCTTATGACACCTAAATTTTTTTTACTTTCTTCTTTCTTGTCAAACTGTTGTCTGATACGCCCTAAGTGTATATTTACATTTATCAGACGTCGGTAAAACAGGAACCTGTAACATACGTCAACTTTTTATGAATCACTTTTTTCAATTTTGTAAACAATTTTCAGGTAATTCAAATTGTTTTCAAATTATTGATACCAAAATTTTTGTTTTTTGAATTTTATTTTGGTTTATTTTTTGACGATAATTTTGTTCGAATATGACGAGCTGTGTGAAGTTGGTTACGCGTGTGTACAAAGTGAACGTGGTCGCTTCAAAAAATCAGGTTTGCGTCTCTGCGGTGGCGTTTTCGCAGGCTTGCACATTCATTTTTAGGAGGTAGACGCCATTACATTGGATTTGTTATAATATTTTCGGCATAACACAATATTTTCAGAACGTGCTAACATTGTATAACCGACGTGGTTACGGGCGAGTTGCAAACAAAACATCGTTATGGGCGATGTAAAGGTAATTATCATAACATTTCAACTTCTTCCGTGAACTTTTATACATTATTTACACCGAAATTTTGATATTAAACTCGGATAAAATTTAGTTTAACTCGCAACTACTAAAGTTAATTGAAAATAAAAACTAGTTATTTTTCGTGTGAAATTCAAATTGAAATATTAGTTTCAGATTTTAGAATTTTGTTTCACCATGCATGTCGAACAGTTATTCATTTGTTCCGTTTTTGGCAAATGAAAACATGTTGGCGACGAGAGAAAAATTTGTTTCTCTAATAATAGTTTTTGTTTGTTTTCTCTTCCGTTCCGATTTTGAGAAACAATCGTGCCGGTTTATTAAAACTCAGAAACATTAATTATCTTTATTTTTAAAAACTTGAGTTATATAATATTTGAAAGATTTTTTAAGCCAACATCGAAGTAAATTTTAGTCATATTTATAAAACTCATTCAGATTATTATTTCTTTCTTAAAAAAATTTTTTGTTAAAAAATAAAAGACAAAATCGCGATAATTGAAATACCTCGTTTTATTCCGACATTAATTTCTTTTTAATATCTATTTAGTGAGATTGTTAACATATTTCAGACGTCAGAAATATTCTTTACAAAAAAATCTTTAAAAAATAAATATCTATTAATAACGTTACTCTGTGAGGCGAAATGGCAAAACAAAATTTGGTCCCATTAAATTTGGTCACTACCGAAGATCGCCATGGAAATAAACAACTTTGTTGATTTGCTTTTATTGATTCACTTCTGCAGGTTTCCTCTGTGAACTCGTCACAAATCGTTAGTTTTATATCACAATCTGCAGAGGTTTCATCAGAACATTTTAATAAAGAGTTAAGTACTGTTGCATTTTTGTTTTCTGTATTTGTGGTAAAAAAATATATGTATAAACAAACAAGACAAAAAATGGAAAAATGGAAGGAAAGAAAAAATAATAACAGAACACTTTAACATCACTGTTTAACAACTTGGAGAAACAAAATAATTGTAGAAGAGAAACTGTACAATTAACTGATGATTAAATTTAATTGGTTAGATTTTCATTGTAATATGGAAACAAAAAGAACTAACAGACATTGTTTATTTCATGAGTTCAGCAAAGCAGTCGTAGCCCGTCGTATCATTCGTCAGGACTGAAATTGGACGAAGGAATTGAACGAAGGCGGAATTCGAGGTCCCGGTCACGATCCTTGACCTACAGGATGGAATCTAGATCTAACGACAGATACATGAAATACTCGAGCTCTAGGAGTCGCTCGAGGGAACGTAGGTCATACAAAAAAACGAAATACGATGGTCCACGGAGGGCCAGCCATAGTCGTAGTCGGTCGCCTGGTTACAGAAGGACGCGCAGCAAGTCGCGATCGTACTCGCGCTCACGACACTCCAGGGACAACGAGATTGAATTGAAGGCGAACAGGAGCCCGTTATCATGCAGAAAGCGCCACATTGGCAACCGAGAGTCGCCGAAACCGAATCGATGTCTGGGAGTTTTTGGACTATCTTCCAACACCACAGAATCACAAATTTATGAAATCTTCTCTAAGTTCGGACATGTCGAGCGCGTAGTCCCAATCATCGACGCCAAAGTAAGCAGAACCCCGTGCCCCATTATAACGGGAAAAACTCGAAGCCTGTAATTACGAAGGTTCCATGTGTGAATCTTTGGGATCTTCTTAATAACACGGGCGAGATCAAAATAACTCAAGTTTTAGAACATTTACATTTGAAGTTTTGTGTAAAACGTTAAAGGCCTTGGGTGACAACATAAAATTATATATTACATATTTGATGATATGTTTAAACACATTATTTATTATTTTGATGTTGACAATAATCTGAAATGAATATCTTTGCAGACGAAATGTGGAAAGGGATTTTGTTTCGTGTACTTTTCTCGTTTGGAAAATGCTAAGGAGGCGCGAGCACAATGCACGGGAATGACTATAGATGGTAGAGTAATGCGAGTAGACTTTTCAATCACTGAGAGAGAGCATACCCCGACCCCTGGGATTTATATGGGAAGACCGACCCAAGTGCGTGGGAATCGATGGGAATCATCATCCAGACGTAGACAGTGAGAATTTGATATAAAATTAGTTTCGATTTAACATAAAACTATAAAAAATAATTGAATCTAAATCGCGTGTAAATTTGCAGGCATAGCCATAGAGACAGCCATCGCCGTTCCCGTACCCCGCACTACAAAAGACGTTCCCGCTATAATCGCTCGAGATCACGCTCTTTTTCTCCTCGTAAGTATGACTAAAGATTACTTACCTTCCCATATTGCGAACCCATGCATCAGTATTTAGCAATTTTTTTTAATTGTTAATCACAAGGACGAGAAATTTAAAAATTTAAAATATTTGCCCCAAATTTTGAATAGAAAATATGTTTTTTGTCAGCATTCTCAAAGAATAAAAGATTATTATACAAAAGTGAACTTTTTAAAGATTGAGATTTATATCCATATCAGTTTAGATTTTTGTATCTTAAATACAATAAAATAATGTGCAATAGAAATAAGTGTATAAATACAATGTCCGTCTCATTATGAAACACTAGTAATTTCAGTTCAAAATGTTCAACATCAGAAAACATTTTCCTAATGCCTAAAACGTAGACTTGATACAACATAATTTTAAATCTGAAAAAATGGAAAGAAGAATGAAATATGTTTTTTTCGCATTATCTGTGAAACAAATAAGTCACTCACTATTGTTTTCATTATGAAAAGTTGGATAAAACTTTTTGTAATTTTGAAATAATAAATGATAATGAATCTTGGAACAAATTGATCATTGAAGTTTGGTCAGAGGAGGAGGTACACCATCAGTCGTAAAAGAAATGCGGACAGCATCGAGTCCTGTGTGTTTTTTATTTTCGGTATTGTTGAAGAATGTTGTTATTTGAAGTAGCATCTAAGTGTACTTCCTTCATAAAGATCAAGACAATCACGAGTTGTGTTGCTTAATAAATTTCAGGTCGATATTAAACTGACGTGAGTGTGATTCGAGAGGCCCAGATGTTGTGGAAGCCATTTTTCTGACTTAACTGTCTTTTCTGCTATAATGCATTAAAAACATACAATTACATGTGGGGTCAACAATCATACATAGATACATCATCATTGCAATTGATAGTGTAGCTTTTTTTCTTTTTTCCGATTTTGAAATCTTAGCTTAAACTTGTCAATACAGAGTTATGACAATTTCTATCCTAATACATTTTTTCTTAACAATCAGAAGAAACGATGTATTGTTTTGTTTTATAAAAAAAATGGCAAAAAATGACAAAAAATACAAAAGAAAATTAGATTGATACCTATATTTGTACTGGTAATGTAACGGTTGGGATATGATGATAAATAAAAGAAAATGTATGACATTATGTTTCAACCATTTAGCTCTGCGTGCTACTATAGCAAATACTATTTGATGATGTATTTAGAACTTAAAGATGAGAAAAAGGCTATTTTTAAGCGGATATAAAGAATTGATGATCAAAGATCAAACAATGATCAAACATATAATTGAATGACACAAAATATCTTACAATAGTTAATAACATCGGAATCTCAACTATCTAACATGTGTTGTTTGTTTATAAGGTTTTGAATCAAGAGGTATTGGATGATAGAGGGAAGTAATGAAGTTTCTCTCTGAAAAAATTCAAGTTTTTCAAATGAGTCGAAGACAAGAGTTATGAGAAGATTCTCTTGCTCGAAGTCCGGAAGAATTTTGCGCGTGCTTGTGACAAAGAATATGATCCAAATCCCGTTGCAATGTTCCAACGCAAGAAGAAGCCTCAAGAAAGAACAAACCATTCGTCGGCTCTTCTTTCAAGGCAATAAAGTGCTGGAGGTAAAGCTGCACGGTTGAGAAAAATTATCATCAAGCTCCAACGATTGTTGCTTAGGCTCTCTCATATGTTTCTAGTAAAACTGTTTCCTCTAATTTATGATCATATTCTTTATCAATAACTGATGTTACATAAATTCGTCTCCACAACTTACAACACAACAAATGAAAGTTTAATAAACTGAATTGAATTTTCCCTGATGATCCTTTCCCTCCGCCATCCTGAACCTCATTTTTCATCCTAATTAATCTCAATTTTGTCTTTCATTTTTTTTTGTTTTGCTTTTATATTAAAAATTCTTGTCTACTGTCGCAAATTCGTCATTATTAGGAATTTTGAAATTGGAAAATATTTGAAAAATAACTAACAAAGAAACGATTAGCTTTATTTTAGTATTAGGATTTGTGACGTTAGACCAGGATCGATTTCATTTTCTTCATTAAAATGTAATTTGTGATGAATCGATGCAAAGAAACGAAAAATTTAATAAAAATTGTATTATAAAATGAATAATTCTCTGCGTGTGTGCATTTGTATATTTTGATTTTGTTTATAGTTATGTTGATTACAAAAGAAGCATATTGTTAATAAATTAATGAAACAGAATGTGAATTGAATCTTGAAAAAACCCTCTCAACTGTTTGTTTTAAATAGAAAATAAGGCGAAGCAAAAGATTGTGTTGTATTTTTGAAAAATTATTGTATATTTAGTAATGTTTCATAATGCAATACAAATTATTCTTATAAATATTATTGTAATATAAAATTAACGACGCAGGCCAGAAAAAATGAAAATATTAATAATTTAATTCTAATGACAGATGTAGTGATAAGTATTTATAACAATACCAAGAAAAAAATACTATAGTTAGGTCTTTCTATCTGCAATATATCAATGATTATGAGCTTTAGCTAACTTATTGCACTTGAACAATCAATTTTACATTGTCGCACCCCGCAATTGTGATAGTTTCCTCATAAGATGCCGGGCAAAGTTGTCAGAATAAATGTTCAATTTAATGAAAAAAAGCAACATTTATTACTGTTCAATCTTCAATTATGTTTTATTTGCCCACATAATGAAGTTTGTAATATACATAATAATTTAACTTCAGTTCACTAAGAAACCTTCTTAATACATTAAGATAATGTCAAAGTTTTAGGTTCGTAAACCACAATCAACATTTTTACACAAAATCGAAAACTACAAAATCAATTCATAATCTCAAGTTGTTAAAAATTGCGAGGGGAAAAATTGAAAAGAATTCGATTCTCCTGTCAGCTTTGGAACTTTGACATTAACTTAAAGTTACCCTAAAATTCCCAGGCTACAAAAATTGTTCACTTTATTAGCATGCCCGCGAATTACGCAGATCTAAATTGAAATTATGCTTTTGAGTAAATACTTGTTGCTATTAAATAATATAAATCTCAATATCATATCCACATATAAGTATAAACTTTATTTCAGTCATAGTTTATAAAATATTAAATAACTATAAGCTACTAAATAACAATTTGCATAATAATTTTACAAACAAAACCGTGTGATAACACTTACTTTTTGCATAAAAATGTTTTTTCCAACAAAACAAATTTTTGCAACAATGTCGTCGACAAAGATATATAGTAAATAAAAATAATTATTAAATAATACAAAATTAGTTATATCGTCAATTTTTTCTTATTAAATTTAAAATGTTCAATTCCCGTTCGAATGAATGTCATATTGTTTGAAATAACGTTGAAAACGTTGAAAGAAAACAGATCTATGCATGGATCAAAATTCTTCATTACAATCGACGTCTTAAATTAGATATTTTTTTCTGTAACAATCATGCTATAAAGCTGCTCCTCGTTTGTTTACTGTTTCGGTAATTTACAACTTACAATTGTGCAATCTTCCAAATACTTACGAAGCCTACCTTAAATCTCCTAAATAAAATAACAATACATAATTTTAATGGAAGAGAAGTTTTTTTTCACCGTTAAAAAAATCACTTTGAACACACGTTTCTTTTTTTTCTGAATAACATTCTGTGTCGAATATAATATTGTTTATAATAAAAATTAACAATCTGAGTGATAAAAAGAAAAAAGTTACAATGAGTCATTGATTCAACAAAAATGCACTTCGATATGACAAACAAATTAATCCTCTGAGAACTAACGGTAAATACAGTCTTGTTACACAAATAACAGTTTGTGCTACACAAATTCAGAATACAAATTAGGAACATCTCATTGTATCGGGGAGAGAATGATTTATTGCGTGTCCTTTAACTTTGAAAAGTTTAATTGATTAATTCAAAAGTTTCGGAGTTATTTCTCAGAGAATTATGAGCTACAATTGATAATGTACTTAGACCCCCTTACATATCACAGGTAATTCTATATGTAATAAAATATTTGTTTGATCAATAGAAAGCTATTATACAAATAACGTAATTATTAACATCTATGGATTTATATCATTTTTATATGCATACTGTGTTTACGAAATCCGAGACGCTGACGATAATTGTCATTCAATATCGTCCGGGATTTCATGATTATGTCCACAGAGTCGGAAAACAACGTAACATGCGGATTCTCCATACATAAACTATGCTTTAAGTCTTTCCTGTGACAGAACAGAGAAAATCAAAGTTTGAAAATGCGTCAGATCTGTGTGTATTGGGCGTAAAATTTGAACACTACGTTATATTAGATATTCAAACATTATCAAACATCAATTTTTCTGAAATTCACTTCAATCTTACTTTTTTTTCTTTATATCCTTTACTTCAAAATAGAAAATTATAAAAAAATACTTTTTTGTCTTAATTTAGCAAAGCCTTATAAAAAAGCATTCCTGAAACGTTGAATCCAAGTCCTAGGGGCGCGTCTACTGTTATCAGAGAGAGAGAAAAAAAAGTCAGTTATATACGTAATTGTATATTTGTCTAAAGTCGATTAATGTCAAATTAAAAACTAACTTCAGACAAGTCTGAAAATAATTAACCGTTTGTGAAAACTTATGATGCAAGTTTGAGTATAAATAAAGGTGTAATAAATACTTTTTTTGTTGTCTAATTTGTTTACGTTTTCACTTAAATAATAAAAAAAAAAAAAAACTAAATTAACTATGTTATGTGTTTGTTGTATGCACTTCAAGTAGCACCTCGAGTGGTTTGTGACTTTGATACTGAATCAATACTTAACAATTAATAAAATTGAACAAAACAATTAAAAATAAAAATACAAACTCAGATCATTGTTCTTTTGTTTAAAAATAAAACTTAATTGTAGTCAATTTTTAGAAAAATAAAGACAACGTTGTATCAACGTTTCGTAAAATTGTTACAGTCAACCCGAGGGTACAAATTTTCAAAGTTATCGTTTTTAATTTGACAATACTTTTGAGAAATTAATACCAAGTGTTAATTGAATTTGTCATCATCCAAATAAAGATATTTGGAAGTTTGCGTCTCCTCAACTACCTTCTGCTTAAGATATTGCATAGCTATTCCCATATAGACATACACCTGTTTATTTTTGTATTCTTTTTTTTTCTACCAAATCGCAAATCAAACTGAATTACTAGTTCAGTTTGAATTCGAAGCCTTTGCCAATGAACGGGTGCTCGAATAGAGAATTCTATTAGATTGTATTAGTGTGCGCATACTTATTTCGTAAGTTGTGTCGTGCTCTTGTTTTTGTTCCCAAATATGTATACGTACATGCAGTCCTTTGTTGTTTAATTGTATTATTTATCTCTAAAATAAGTGTCTTTAAGTTCGCACCTGCAGCAACATGTTTGCAAAATTACTGTTCGTAAATTTAAAGTGCCTCTTGTCGTAGAATTTGAGTAGAGCCGGGCTGTAGGGGTGCTTCTCTTTCAGATGCAGGTAATGCGTCTCTGGTTCTTGAGTCGTGTGTCCACATTCCTCGCAAACGTAAACCTACAAGAATTTCAATTCATTATAAATTCAATTCATTCTTTTATGTTTTTCAATTACTTTTTTTTCCTCCACAAATCAAATATCCGAATGGTAACAAGTACGAAATGAAAATTACTTTTGTGCGTCGTTCTTTATAGGCGTACTGATGTTGCACACCGTGGACCTTGAGGCAGTGACTTTCGAGGGAGCATCTTTGAGTGAAACTCTTTTCGCATAGGTTACACTTGTACGGTCTTACTCCAGTATGAGTTCTCGTGTGCCTTTTCAGGTCAAACGTGTCGTTAAATCCTTTGCCGCAGAATGTGCATAGATAGCGTTTAACATCGCTGTGACACTTCATGTGACGGTTCAACAGTCTTTGTAAGCTGAAATTTTTGCTGCATACACGGCAGGTAAATTTGTTCGGGTCGTCATCCTGAAGAAAAAAGCAAGACAAACTAGTCAGTAAATAATAAATCTTTGGCCATTTTTCGTTTCTTGAAAGATATACTTTTCCCATTTCAAATTGTGTAACTTTTCAAAGGAATTCGTTTGATATAGTTATCCGATGCGCAGGCACGTACCGATAGAAAAACGCACCGAATATAAAAGCCGATGAAAGAACTAGCCCTATTAGGGTTTTTTTTCAAAGTTTAGAAGAAAAAATTCGGGACACAAAGAGCGATTCCTTAGTACGAGGAATATTAAAAAAGGAAATTACTTTTCCAGTGGTATTTCTATTGGGCCTGTCTTCCTCGCGAGTAGCTACAGCCTGTCTTTGACCTTCGATAGCCAGTGGGTTTTTAATTCCATGACCGCCATTGACGAACTCAAGCTGACAGTCGCCCGGAAGTCCAAGCTGCAAAGAAAAGACGAAACGAAAATGAATGTCACATCATCCATCGCACGAGCATACAGGAATTGGAATTTGAATTGGAGCTTGAAATAGGGAACTCTATTCAAGAAAGAATAGATTCATCACCACTGTTAGGTAAAACTACAATTCTACTGAGTTGTAAAAATGTAATTTTACTTAGCATTCCGGAAGAATTACCCTTTGTTGAAGAACATTAACTCGTTGGGAAAGCGGGGGTTCTCCTACCCCAGTTGCTGTTGCGTTGACGTTGTTCGTGACGCCGACGGGGCTTGGACTTGGGTCCATCAGAGCGCAGGTCGGCGAGGCGCTAGCCGAAGCCGCGTCCAGGGAACAGCTCGTCGCATCAGGACTAGGTAGACTGCCCGTCACGCTGCTCCCAGAATCCACTTCCAAAGCTGAAAATGCCATCGATTGATTACAACAACCCTGAGTCGAGTTATTGGTCATAAAACGAGGCAGTGATTCGTTACCACTTGTGGAGTAACTGAGACTGGGACTGAGCAGGTTCTGATGGTGGTGCTGGTGGTGCTGCGGCGACGTCGAGCTCTGCTGCTGCAGCTGTACTTGAATCTGTAACTGCTGCAGCTGAGGCTCGGACTGATGATTTTGGTTCACATGCAACAGCTCTGTGCGGTCTTTCGTCAAGTTTTGGTAGGTCGATTCGTTAGCGTACGGCATAATTGGCAGTTTTCCGTTTGCGAAATGAGGCGATGTCACGTAGTGTCTAAAAAAATGCCATTTTATTTTCACTATTACAAAATCCAAAAATCACACTGCTCCGATCATACGATACTTTTTATTCGCATCTTGACAAATGATTGAATCTCACACGGTTATATAAAAATCTCACAAAGCACAAACAGTTAAACTCCAACTTTGTAGTGTAAAATGTACAAAACGAAATTATAATTTTGCTTCGGTGAACAAAAAAAGTTTCCTCGTATGATTCGTTTAAAATTCTGCTTTTTTCACAACAGTGCCGCTTAATTCATTGTCTGTGGAACGTATCCCCTCGATTCAACATACTCAAACGATTTGGCTTCGAATGATTTTCAGATGTAAACACTGAAACTATTTCGTTTGTTTGTTTTCTTTTTTCACGATTCGAGGATCCGTGCTTTCTTACAGACAATGATTTAAATGATTCAATCAATGTGTTTAATTGTCAATTGATCATCACCTTGATGTGTCAAAGCCTCGGGACAAGGTGACATGTTCTGGAAAGGGATCGACGCTGGGTTCGACAGGAGTTGCGATCTGGTCTTCCTGTCCAACGACGCTTATCGTCGAGGAGGGTGAGCACCTAAGTGGATCTTCCAGCAGATCATTGTTGCCATCTTCACCGGACAATCTTGGGAGGAAGAGTTCTGGGTTCTCGCCGAACGAGTCGAACAGGGCCGACTGTTCGGAGGGCGAGCTAAAGGTCAGAGTGGCCGTGAACTGAAGCGGGTCCACGACTGTGCCATTGATCATGTCGACCATCATGCCAGTCTCGGTGACGTCGTAGGGACCGTACTGGCCGTTCAGCAGGTCGTTCGCCTGGATCTTGTAGTTGACCAGATCGTCCTCCTCTTTGAGATTGATCCCATATGATGCACAGACATTCTGTAGCAGCGAATACTGTTTGCCCTCCTGTGCGCCAAAGTGCGAGTGTTGCAAATTCACGTCCTGCTGTCCTGTATCACAGTCCATGCCTATAAATAATTGTCTCAATTTTTCATCCGATCTAATCTCACTTCTAGGAAGTCACAACCATAAATTATTTATGACCAGGGTCTCTTTATTTACGTTACTTACTATTGTGGGTCTCCGAGTTCCGCGAAATTTAAAATTCCAGTCAAAGGAATAAGTCCGGTATTGTAAGGAACGTAAATAACAATGGGAGACGCTGAAGAAAAAAAAAAAAAAAAAAAAGTGCCAGGACCTCTCTATTGAGGAGGAAAATGTCCGGCGTCGGTTTGGCCATAAATATGAATTTATAGAAATGCTGAAAGTTTAGGAATTATTGTTGATGACTAACCATTGAATTGGTTGGCAAAATTTGCGAGATTGTTGCCACCTTTGAGCGATTCGTAAAACGGCGGCAGCGAGCCAGTTGGCGGTGAGCTGGGCCCGTAATTGCCGCGACCGCCATTGTTGCCCGGGTTCATGCCCCCTCCACCGGTGCCCCCACCAATGGCTCCGCCCCCGCCGCCTCCGCCGCCGTTGCTCAAAGGACTGTTGCCGTTGGAGTAGCCGCCGTTCGCGGAATTTCCGGTGTTGCCCGAACCGGAATTACCACCGGAGCCGCCGCAATTGCCGCCCGAGTTGTTGCCGGAATTCGTTGTCCTGCCGTGGCCCGCGGCAGCGTGGATCATCTGTGAGCTGGACAGTTTCATGAGCAGTAGCGGCCTCGCTATCGAATTTGCAATCGATCGCGAGGACACCTTCGCTCCCTCGCGATGTCTCTCGTCTTCCGATGATTCCTTTCTCCTTGGTACCGCATAGTCGATCGGCTGTTCCTAAAAATTCATTTCGTTTCAACATTGCAATCATTTCAAATCAAAATCACCCCGATAGCACAGTTTAGCATGTTATTAATTTAATTTCAATTTTATTTCCAAAATGTGAACAGCTGTTTGGTCGCCGCCATCTTTGCAACGTCGGCCATCTTGTTTTAGAACCAAAAACAATTTGTTTCATGATTTTTGAGGTTCCATTACTTTTTGCAAATCGTAAGTCAGCTGTTCGGACGCCGCCATCTTTAAAACGTCGGCCATCTTGTTTTAGAAACCGAAAAGGGAATTTTATTATAGTTTTTAACAGGAAAAATCGAATATTGAGTAATTTATGAGACATAGTTTATAACCTGTGGCTATCAGGGTTGCACGAAAGACAAAAGGAGGAAAAAGTTGATTACTTGTTCAGGCTCGGGATTATGAGAAAGTTCGATCTTAATCTTATCTCTGTTGGCGTTTTGGGATTGCGAAGGTACTCTTTGGATGACCGATACTCGAGCAGGTGGATCTACTCTAGGTGTTTTAGGCGGTGTTACAGGTCTCGGGAGTTCAACCTTTTCCGCTGCACCTGGCAACTGCGGCTCTTTGGAAATTAATACCGATTGAGCGTACTCCTTGCGCTCTGCTCTGGTTATTAGATAATTTTTGCTGCCGTAGGGAATCTCGCCCCCCAATATGCTCGAGATGAAACGACGGGAGGTGCCATGTTGGACAGGTTGACAACTTTGACTCTGTGAATTTGGTGGTGGCGAAGACGCTGGACTGCTTCGGATCGACTCTGGTGAGGTCGCGCGGTCATCGTCTACCTTTTCTCTGTCTGTAACATCCAACAAACATGTCCCATTAATCAACCAGTTGGATTCAAAGAAATAAATGAAAATCAAATGAAAACAAAGAGCCAAAAATAAGCGTGAATAATATAAAAGGCCGTGATGGAATAACGGAAGTTTGGCTCATTCGTTTTTATCACCCCAAGGTCAATTAGATAATCATGCACATTTTCTTTCTGATTATTTATTTATAATGCTTTTCATTCTTTTTCTTCACTTTTTTTTTCTATTGCCTAGACGAACAATGCTAAACGTTTATATATTTATAAGTGACTAATTAATTCGTGTCGAATTACAGTTAACAATTTCGAACGTCAAAATTAGATCATCGACGCGTTGCATTAGAATTTGTCGAGGACGGTTTTGATTTTTCATTATTAATGTTAATTCAATTTTGTTTGCGTTTGATTTTATTTTTTCTATCTCCGAAGTTGGAGTGTGTTGGTTTAAAAGTGAATGACAAAGATGGTAAAGTGTTAGAAACTTTCTCGGTTGAATGAAGGTCAAAATAGTTGAAAAACGACATGATTGAGATTATCAAGTGCAAAATAACACGAGGAAAATTGGCTTGATATTTATTATGCATAACTGAAAACGACATAACATTTTATGTAACTGAAAACTTTCTTCAATCTCACGATTGTTCAAACGCGTTGCGTCAATGCCAATGGAATAGACCGCAACTCACGGTACTTCGTACTTGATTCTCCTACGAGTAAATGTCATGTGTTTCAATGTCGTGCGTTCGTTCACCGTCAATGAAAAAAAAAGTATATAAAAAAATTGAACCTAAACAAACAGTCCGAGGCACCGACGAAAGCAAATTTAAATAACAAATATAACGTTTTTAAATTCTTTTTTTGTTAGCCGAGATAAGTAAATAATGAAATATTATTTGCATTTGAAGAAAAAGATCCGACTGAGAAATTGAGCGGACTCGTTTGATTTAGAGGACTTATGAACCCAAATCAAACATTATGTAAATGTTTATTCGTAAAAATGAATTTCATTGGTTGCGTGAAGAAAATGCGTTACTTTCACGTCTCTTCGCTTCTAATATATCTTACGTTAACGGAATGATAGCTTTGAAAGTATATCTTTTCTTATTCGTCACTACCAAGGTCATTAAATCTATGGGACTGACCCAAATTAAAAGTCTTACGTGGATTTCTCCTTTAAATGAGCGACTAGAAAAAAATTTTTTTCGGTATCATCATTTCGTATTCAGAATCTATACTCATTCCGGATCCCTATTGTAAAAGTTCT
This sequence comes from Trissolcus basalis, assembly GCA_025266255.1. Taxonomy (NCBI): domain Eukaryota; kingdom Metazoa; phylum Arthropoda; class Insecta; order Hymenoptera; family Scelionidae; genus Trissolcus; species Trissolcus basalis. The sequence continues at coordinate 54,249 of JAAMPD010000202.1, forward strand.
AAAAGGACCCGAAATGATCTTTTGGTTCGGTTCGGTGGCTTATTTTTCTCTTAACTTCCTGATTAACATCAGAATATAAATATGTTTTTTTATTTTCTCATCAGATGGAATTTCCCGATTTGTGAGGATTTGACCGAGCGCCATCTAGTGACTGGAGAATTAAGCTTCAATTGTTCATGAAAAATCTTGACCAGTTATTTTTGTTCTATCAAACATAAAAATAATACAATTTTGAAAACCAGCTAAAATGATGTCAAACAATTTAAAATTTAAATAATGAATTGGGCAAAAGAATTTTGATATTTACTTGGTGTATTTAGTATTACAAGCTTGTATGATTCTGCGCGACGGGGGGATATAATATTCGTTTGACCTGATTTTTTAAACGCAGATAATTTCGGTCAGGGTCGTGTCTTGCGCTACAAAATTAATTGATATGTTTGAGAGTAATGGAATTTGCAGTTAGATCCGATGGTTTATTTACTTTCATTGACTTGTTTTTATTTTAACATTATTTTTCACCGTTTGATAGATTCCGTTGTTTACTTTCCTCACAATCCTGTGGACTTGGCCAGCTTGTTTACATTCGAATCAAGTAAGTGCCACCATCACTACCAGACATAAACTGTCATTTACAAAAAAAAATTCTTCAAGAAAATCTAATTTGCAAAATGGGTCCTGATCATTTAAAAGGGAAGGTGTGGCCCGTTGTTTACTTTACAATATTGATAAATTTTGAATAGGCAGAGGGGGGGGGGTCGAAAAAGTAAAACTCAAAAAAGCACAACGACGAAAAAAGTTGTTGCGCTTTTTAGAATTGACATTATTTTTCGGTTCTGTGATTTCCTGCTTTCAAGAACGCAGTAAGAAATACAATGCGTAGTTCCAGTCTTCTTCAAACCTGTTTTAGGATGAACTTGGTATACAAGACCACGCCTCCTTACTCGTTTTACCGTTGCACAAGAATGCTATCGGCAAAAAACAATCATAGAGCTTATATTGGAAATGTTCATAGAAAAGTTCAGACGTTTTTTTTCTGAATACAGATCGAACGTAAAATTTGACAAATTATTTGGTACACAAATTTGGCAACTCCAATTTTGTCAGCGAAAAATTTTGGTTTTTGAATGAATAGGGATTTTGATTGTTTAAGGATTGGTTGTTTTTTTTTCTAATTTGATTGATCAACAATATGGAAACAATTTTTGAATGTATTTTGTAAAATCAGATGAGATTTTTGATTTGAGATTTTGATTAATGATGAGGCACATTGTCGAAATGGTCGGTGTTGAATATTCATGAATCTCACATTAGTTTTAAGCGTGAAATAATTGATCCTCTGTGAGAAGCTATAATCAGGTGGAAATACTAGTCGGTTAAAATGCCGAATTATTCATATTTCATTAATCACGTAATCGACAGTACGGAAAACCAGTTAATTAATTATTTATGTTTTCGATTTGTTAACATTAAAATTGACTCAGTGCTCAATTGTTCTTATGATCCGGTGATTTTAATCGAAAATTCGAATTGAAAAATGTCTTCAATTTTGAAACAATTAATTACAATCTAAATTATAAAATAAAATTTCTTTGCAAGTCAATTTTGGATGCAACTTTTGGACACGGTTGTTTATGGATGAAAAAAATTGTTTCTTTTTATGTTGGACCCGTAAATTACAAATAATTTCATTCATAAAACCTGACAAAAATGTTGGTAAAAAAATATTTAGTTAAAAAATAGATGGAACATGAATATTGATTAAAAATTTAATTGACGTAAAGAAAATTTGAAAAACTCACTGAAACATAAATTTTCCCATGACAAATTTTTATCCATCGCCTAACACACCTGTTTTCGCTTTGTGTTTCTACCTGAACGATCGTTCCTAGACCCGATTTGTATTTCAAATACGTGGCAGAGTATTCGAAAATCTTTCTATTTCTCAAAAACTTTCACTTGGATTTCAGGAATCAAACTTCATTCTTTTTTTTTGTCTCGTTTGTTATTTCTTAGGATTTCTCATGCATTCTGTAGGAGATTGGGGTTTTCAAAAACCAATATTTTCCCTATTGTTCAAAATGTAAACACACCATTTTAAATTTCAACCTGTGTGATCATCATCATTTTTCTGATAAGAAAATTCAGTATTGAAATCGATATCCTCTTTATTATGGAATTTTATTATTATACCATTTTTGTATTTTTGTACGCATTTTTGACGAAAAAAGAAAAAAAACGTAGCGTTATGTAATACACTTTTATAGACACTTGTTTTATATTAAAATCTTCAAGCTGTATAATTTTGCGATCAAATATCATAAACTTTCAAATTTAGTTGATAACAAACAACAAATAAAAATTGTTGATTTCATTCATGATGGGATCGAAAATGCATTTATTCTGTATGTCTGAAAGGGTTATTAATATCAGTCAGGGCGAATGCGGGCTACATTTTGCATACCATTTTTCACTATCAAGTCACCACCAGCTTTGTTTATCTCCAACTGATAGCTCAAAAGTAATTGAAAATTTGTTCCTTTTTACGTGAACTAGACTTTTTCTTGTTATAAATATTCCTTCGAATGACGCAACTATTTGCATAAATAAACTCATGTACGACAGTAAATAATCACACAAAACAATTCAAATTATGATTTCTTCATTGAGTTTAAATTTGAAACTTTTTTTTTTAATATTTGAAACTTAATAAAATTTTTTATATAGAATTGTAATTAATTTGTATAAATATGATGAAAAGAAACTAAAAGATGTGCTCATGAAAACAAAATTTAGTGTTTTTATTTTATATTTTAACTAGTATATTTAAAAGGATTTCATTATTTCAAAAAACATTTTCAATTGCAAATTATGTTAATTAAAAACAACATTTGAGACAAGTTTTGAATACTTTTTGGTAGCACTTGAATTTTAAAAGCATTTTTAAAAATCACGTTTGTCGCACAAAGTCAATATTATGAAACATACATCATAACGGTTTTATTCATTATTTAGATAGGTGGGTGTTAAAATAATAATTCAAAAATTTTTTTTCTTAAAAAAAGAAAAACAAAAACGTAAAACTCGTTCGATTCAAATAACGTCAAGAGGTGTTTAACAACCGAAAAGATTCAAGACCGCCATCTCAATTCACTGTTTAATAAAAAAAACAAAAACGTAAAACTTGTTCAGTTCAAATAACATCGAGATGCTTTACAATCCGAAAGATCCGAGAGCCCCAGCTCAATTCAATGTTTATTACCGACTTGTATCGTAAAAAAAAATCGTCCTAAAAGGCGTTCAGATTGTTGATAAAATTTCAAGGGTGTTAGAAAAACGTGCTTTTTTAACCGTCCAGGCTCGACAGTTACCGGAGAAAAAAAAGTGTACAAAGACAGTGAAAATGGCCATGAAGGTAAATATGTTCGATGAAAATGCCGGCCATATTTTTTTTATGATTCAAGTTACAAATATGTGAGTCAGATTCCGAGATGATTTTTTTTTTTGGCAAAACACATTATAACGGCACGCTAAAATTTTTATAGTTTAATGAATTCAACATCCAGATCAATGTTCCACTGAATATTCAGCCAGAAATAACTCAACACCCCCTCCCCCCTCCCCGCTCCCTAATTTCAGACTTTAAAATCTAGTTTTTGCAACATAACGGCGACCAATTTTGTTGATATGAAAATCAGCTTTAAATAAAGGAAGAAAAAAACAGAACCAATAAACATGCTAATGAAACAACGAAATTAATTAGCATGGCCAATTTCGATTGTTCACCAATTTAATCGGCGGACGTAACTTGAGTTAAAGAACGCGGTACAAAATCGGTATTAAAAATTCGAACCCGAGAAACATTCGCCAAACTGTGGACGCACGATTTCCTTTGTAACCAAAATGGCTGCTTGCAGCTGATGACGATTAAGCGTTTGCTCATCATTACATTTTCTTTATGTAATTCATCGGTACGTTGAAAACATAATTGGTTAATCATTTTTCAAACATTTAATTCGTACCGATATCGATTCAGTTGTCTGAAATATAGCATTAACTGTTCTTTTCTTTTTTGATTTAACATCTCAAAAGAAAAAAACCAAACCAAACGATATACCAAAACATAAAAATGTATCAACCATCATAAAACTATAAATTCTAATTCAAATTGGTTCTAAATATCTCAGCGTGATCTGAAAAAAAGGTTTTTTTAAAAAGGTTGTCCATTACGGTCTCGCGACAAGTTACCAAAAAAAAAAAAAAAAACCAAAAACGAAGAAAAAAAGAGAGAAAAAAAAGAGAGACATTTTTCGGATTGTTTACGGTTGAATAGTGTGATAAAATTGTTGAAAGAAAGACGAAAAAGGAAAGATGGCAGTGGTGTGGCGATGTGTGCAAGAAAAGCCAAACCTGTTTGAAAAGGAATTGCTGGCCGCGAGAAGCGCTAAGACAAAATTGGCAAAGTTTCATATACATAGGATGGACCCAAGTGACGGGGGGGACCGTGGTGTGTCACTCACATTGATGTTTGTTGACGATAAGACTGAGTGGCTCTGAGCTGCCTAACGGGCTCTCTTTGGCTCCGAGAGGCGGACTTTTTCCGAGGTGCTGTGCCTCTATGAGCCGGAGTTGCTGCTGGTGAAGCCGGTTCTTGATCAAAAAGATCTTCGGCATGTTGACACGGTGTGGCTGGGCGCGTTACCAACGAGTCACCTTCGCGACACCATTTGAGTCCACGAGGACGCTGTGCGAGAGAGGATAATGCGTGCAACCTGTGCCCGCACCGACACAAAGCTGCCCAAAATAATTTTTGCGTCAAACAAAAAGTCAACTCAAAATAATTGTCAAAACTGAGCACTGCACTTTCAAGATCAAGCCGCAATGGTAATCCGTAATGGTGATAATCCAGCGCACGATACAACTCGCAACAATGGGCGAGGAAAAAAAAAAGAAACAAAAATGTGACACATAGAAACGCAATGCACCCGACACAGAGTTTCGTAAGTACGACTGACGCGGCGTCCGGATCTCGGCCAGGACCTCGGGCCCCGACCGTGAGCAGGCCCCACCACGGTCGCTCGGGCCCCGGACCCCTCTCGCCTCTTCCTCCTCCTCCTTCTCATTTTTCTTCTTCTCCTTCTTCGTTTCCCCTGACCCTGTGGCCTCCCGCTCGGCTCACCCCCCTTCTCTCGCTCGCCTCTCCTCTCGCTGTTTGTCTCTTCTCTCTCCCTCTCTCTTTCTTCATCGCTCTCTCTCCCTCTCGCCCAACTCGTTCCTTCGTCGCGTTTTCCTTGACTCGCGTTATTCGTTCCATACAACTGTTAGCTTAACTCTCAGCCCGCTACGGAATACACATGTTCAATATACCTATATCAGCCACACATGTTCCCCTATAAGTGCATTCTTTTCTTTTGCCATCACGCACTCCCATCCTTTCCCTCGCTTTTCATTCTTTCCTTTCGCAACAATCACGTTCCCTCGGCTCCATTTTTCCTCCGCCTTTTCCTTATCATGCGCCTCTTGTTTTTTTTTCTCAGACCCTCTGTTCTTCTTCTTCTTCTGTTGACACGCTGGCGGAAACAATTCGCCTGAGCGCATTTTCAGCCTCGTGCCCGCGCGCATGCGTGCAACCAAAGTTCAGTTACTTACCTCCGCGAGATCCTTTTCTTTCACTTCTTTCAGGCCTTTCGCGAGTTCCGTCTTTTCCTATTCCCTCTTCCACACTTTTTGTCTAGATGCAATTTTCGTCCCTTTTTTTTCCCGCTGCTGCGGATGTTTCTAAGAGTGCACGCTCAAGTTGGCTAACAAACTCCCAGCATGAAATGATAAAGTTGTTTTTTCCTTCAGCTGCGACAGAGAGGAAAATGAAGAAAATGCCCCAAGTATGAAAATAACAAATTTGACGATCGAAAGGAACGAAACTTTTTCAGGCGTTTGCATTTTAGAAATGAATGTTGAGGTGGAGGTGGTTTAATTGTAGGTGTCTCTTTTTTTTTCTTACAGGGATTTAAATTTGATTAGATACGATGGTTGTAAAAAAGGGAAAGGGCGCAATTCGGCGGTTGAACACAGGAAAGTATATGAATACGGGATGAATGCCAGTGCTTTTAACTGATGATAAAAGGAGCTGTCAAAAAAAAAAGCGTGGGAGCAAAGAGCAGCTGAGTTAGAACCATTTTTCAGTACCGTATGTCCGTTTTCCTTCCTGTACAATATACTATTTCATTGATCTAATACAAACCGAGCAAGGTGTTCCCGCAGGTACTCGATTAATCGTGGGATATCTTTTTACACTTTTTTTTCCTTACTTTTAGGGGGAAAAAAAATTTTTTTATCATCGTGGTTGGAAATTTGAATATTATTTTTTCATGTTGTTAGTTTCTGCTATTAATTAGAAACAATTTTGTATTCTGCATGAAAATGTTATGAAATTTAGAGAATGAGCAAATAATCTGTTCTTTTCTTGCAGTTTTCAACACTCTTTTGTTATGCTGGGTGCAAAATTCACTGGTAGCGAAATTTGAAGGACAAGTTCGAGCATTGTAACACCGAGCATTACAGCAAAGAAAGTCTTATTGCGAAATCATGGCTTGAGATTTTTCAGCCAGGTTGCTAAAATTAAATCTTGAACCGTTTTATCCAGTTTGTTTCATTATTTTCTATCATTTTGTCATGATAAAATTAATTTAATTGTTGTATTTCATTTTATTAGTCGTTTTTGTTAATTTAATTTTTGTTTTGATTTAAATTTTTTTTTAGATTTGGAACAATTTTATATTGAAGAAATTTAGGTCTTTTTTGTAGTGTCTATTGCCGAGATTGTGATTTTCATCCACACAAAATTGTGAAAAATGCTAACACATGTTCTATGAATCTTCTTTTTTCTTAGACTTCCGTTGCATTGAGGAACAGGTGAGGCGCACGAAGATCATTCGCATCACCATAGTAGCGGAGAGCCATAGCTGTAAATATTCTCTAGAATTACCGCAGACAATAAACTNTTTCATTTATAAGTAACGACGATCCGAGCAATTTTGCTTTTAATGTACATTCTCATTAGTATCAACAAATTTATTTATTCGACATGCGTATATTAAAAGTAATCTCGGTGCAAATGAATGAAATTTACAATTGTCATTATTTATTAAAGTTGCTGAGAAAATTTAAAAGACAACTTTTAGACCAACTTTATGATGCAAATTTTGTTTAACATTTGAACTCTCTTTCAAAGGGAGTTGAAAAGAAACAATATCGATCTTTCATTATCTGAAAATATAATATCGAACTGATAAAAACCCGGACGGATTCAAAAACATTTCATTTCCTAATTAAAATAAATGATAATTAAAAAAGGAACGCAGATGAAAGTTGATCAATACTAAACAGTTGAAACAAATTATGAAACTAAAATATAATATTTCAGATGTTTATCGAGATGTTAAAAATGCTAAGAATTAACCCATATCCAAAAATACCTCTCTGATACACTAATCAACACTCATAAACTTGATATTTTATTCAAAAAATATTTTCACAAACAAATTCGATCGTTTTCTTATTAAAAACCAAAAAAATAAGTTCGATGAAAATTTTTCTACTTGTAAAACACGAATTCACAAAAAGTTATCTGTAAATAAACTCGTTCCATGTTTTGCAAAAAATAGGTTAAAAAAGATCATGAATATTAATAAACGAAAAAGTATACAAACGACAAAATGTACATTGTTTTTTTTTATTTTGATATTTATTTTTATCAGATATAACATAAAACGTCACTATTACGTTATCGGTGGGGATCTTAAATTTGAGGCGCAGTAGGAGTGAGGAGAAAAAAAATGGGTGGACAGATGAAAGCCGAAATGTCACCTAGAAGATGAAATGAAGTTTTGCAAAATCGCTGACGGATTGTGGTTCGCGGCGAAGCGCAACGTTTACGCTTGGCTTCTCTTCCGGTTCGAATAGCGAAACCCAGCGATGACACAGGCGTCGCGTGGAATCCGAAGAAGGAACGCAGGCTCTTCCCCTGCGCTTGCTGTAGGGTTTTGCCAAGAAGACTACCTAACGGTAAATTTGCGGCCGTCGGCGTCCAATGAACCCACTCTCGGTGGCGAGACGAGGTGAAGAGCATGTCCTTACCTTGGCTTTGCTACACGTAACTATACGCACACGTGTAAAATCGTGCGTCGCTATTTCTTCACTACGACTTATCACGCAAGATGTATTTTAAACCGACGTACATTTTATAAACCACTTTTGTAAATATTTGTCGTCCCATTTTCAGTCAATTTTCATTATCACTTTTCAGAGTACACTTATTTCAAACTTCAAAAGCTGGCGTTGCGCAAATTTGACCTTTTTCATGCAACTTATTTTCCCGTCGAGAAAAATGATGCAAAAATTGTACATTTTTTTTGAAGTTTCGAAAAGAATTGAATTTACACACGCTGTGGTAAAACAATTAAATTCGCCATGCCTCTTTCGTTTGAACTTTTGTTTATTTTCATGGTTTGTACGTTTGTTTGAGACTTTTGTACTTTTATTTTATTTCAACATTTTTTAAATTGCAATTTTCTTTCCGCAGAGTACACCTGTGCTCAGTATTCACATGCGCGTTCGACATGCTTCAAGTTCTTCCAGAACACACACTGTGAATATTATGTGGTTTGTTTTTTGAACCAACAAAAATAACAATATAATTTTCTTAAATGTCTTCAAAGGATTTTCAGTTTTTGATCATTCAAAAAGTTTGTTCTGAGAACTTATTTTAAGGAAACAGTTGGTGGTTGATATTTAAATTTAAATCGGACTTTGAAGATTGATATTATTTTTTGATCTTGGATTAAAGGATAATAAGAAAAAGGTTGTGATTTTGTATCGGTTGGTTGGATTTAGTTTGGATTCGTATTTTGTTGCCTATTTTGAGCTCCAACATTTCTATAACATTTTCAAGAAGAACATTCGTGTATAAAGGTAGGAAGGGGTCTCATCGTTGCGTCACCGGTTGCCGAGATCACTAGCCTGAATCTGGGTCGTTGGCGCCGTGAGGTTTTGGATGTTAAATAAAAATGTTAATTGTTGTAAAAAATGTTTCCCCAACCGAATGAATAAATCAATTAAAATATTTCTTATCAAACCTTTACTTAAAAAAAAAATAAACATAAAAAGCAATTGAAAAGGTTGATCAATCGTCTTATCATTAATTTTTGCTTGGATCTAAAATGTTGTTGAAGAATTGAATGAGATTTTAATGTTTTTGTGAAATATTATTCCATAGAAAAAGCAACTTTTGCGAATTTTAAAGTTCATCTATAGAGAAGAATAAAACGATATAGTAAAGAATAAAAAAATAACAAAATTTATACTGTGAAAGTAATATAAAAAGAGAAGAATTGGTTTGGAAATATTACTCATCGGAATTTAGTTTTGTTAAACCAAATTTGTTGTATCGTTTTTGACTAAAATAAAAAGCTGGTCCAACTGTGACTAACTCAACTTGTGCTGGTTCGTAACTTGTCATCTTTGTAAGTTTACACCTTAGTTCAAATTGGTGAGTCATTTGGTTATTTTCTAAAAGGGTTTTGGAATCACCTAAAAAATTTTTTACTCACTCAAATGTAAAAAGAATGACTTGTCTTTTGAAGAAAAATGTTTCGCTCGGTAAACGAGGATCAATCAATTTAATTCACTCAAATATTTTTTTTACGAAAGCTAACACAACATTTTAATTTATATTATAATTTAATTTGTTGAAAATCACGCGGTGTCAATTGCTTATATTTTTATTGGGAACCGCTTTTTTTCATATTTTTGTTTTATTATTTTTTTTTCAAGTGCAAATTTTAGTTTTTAAATTTCTAGTAGAAAAACAACTCGACTTTTTTTCATTGTCAAAGTCGTTGATTCCCAAGAACCATAACTCTGTAACATCAATTTAGTTACAGCAGCAACAAAATCGTTACCTTTGCGATTTTGTTGCTGTTACACAATCATTTTTTATATAACATTATATATTTTGCGAGTTCAACATACAAGTTCTCGGTCAAGAGATCATCGACCAGTAAGTTGTTCATCCGAACAAAGACTAACGTAATGGATCAAAAAACTTTCTTATTTCTCTGTTGTTAAGTTACGCAACGACCGTTACAACAACTTTTCAGTTATGGAAACTCCAAAGGGACTCGATTGAAATCGGAACAAGTTTCACTTTCTCAAATATCGTAGACACAAAACAATTTATAAATTTGACAAACACGTTTGTCCAACAAATTACCATGATTCGTCAGAAATTCCGTGCATTCCGTTTTATTAGTTTAACAAAACAATATCCAGGTGAATAATCAAATCTCAAAACTAAAAAGGACAATTTAAATCAAATTTTTGCAATTTTCATTTCAAATAATATTTTAGTTTTACGTTTCCAAGCTGATTGGTTTAAGGTCTTTTAAATTGAAAAAAACGAAGATAAATAAGATGCGGATTATTAAAATAATAGTCGGAAACCAGTCAAGATAAATGATTTTCGACCGAAAAATGTGGGAAGAAATTTGTTTTTCCAAGATGCAGCTCAGTTTCCCGTCGGAATTATTACGTAATGGATAGAAAAAAGAATTTCATTAATCAAAAGCTACAACATTTTTTTTGAAGAACTTTCTTTAAAAATATGACCTTGACGGTTTGACAGGTTGAAAACGTGCTTGACCATGCCATGAATATAGGTCATGAACTAACGCCGAAACGCCATCACGCTGGGGTACCTGTTATTTTCCTTCAGGATTATTCAAAGAGGTGGACGAACGATTTCTCACCTGTTTCGTGTCAAGTTTTTTTTCTCAAGCATTTTAAATGCCCATAAAATTCCTATAAAAAATTATCTCTCATCCCCGTATCTGGAAAAAATTCTTGGATAAATATATTTTTTGTTCGAAAAATGTTTTTTTTATTTTTTTCCTTTCAATCAAAGGTTACTTTGAAAAAATATTTTTTGTAAATTATGATATTTACTAATTGTATCATTAAAAATATCAATTTCGATTTTATGACGTTGAACTTTATGTGGCATCGGGTTGAAAATGTTGGAATAAGGAAAAGTTTGTTTAAATTTACTTTTTCATATGTCTTTTGTGAAAGTTATTTTTTCAGTTGAACGTTTTATGGGTTGTGATAAAATGGTTGATAGAAAAAAAAATCGATAGTTGGTGATATGAGAATTGTAGTGCGAATATTCTTATGATTCTATGCAGAAGTACACGTACACCGACAGCCTCGATAGCTTTGAACTAAGGTCCTTAATTGGTTAAGCCGACATCGTATCTCGGGAAGTGTACGGGACTTGGGACGTGTCAACACAGGTGGTTATATGAACTTCAATTACTTTAACATGTTAGCGTAAGAACTTGTTGATACACAAATAAAATTCAATAAACAAATTTTTATCAAAAACCTAACGTATTACTCGCTCTATTACCAAGATTTTTATAATTTCTTTTTCGTCACACCGCACTGTTAAATAAACAGAAAATTTCAATTTTAAATTAAGCCATCCAATCAGAAACGATTTGTAGACGTTTTATTTTTAGAAATGCAAACAAATGACAAAATAATAAATTTTACTTTACTAAGAAACGAACCAAAAGAGTGCATTTTTAATGCATAAAAAGTGCATCAGGAAATGCATAAAAGGACATTATGGGGCATCAAAAAGTGCGTTCAAAAATGAATCGAAATGACACAGCACAACATTGCGTAAAAGAAACTATTCGAAATGCATCAAACAATACTCCAGAAAGTGCATAAAATGCATTTGAACAAAATGCACCGAGCAGTGATGTGTAATAAATGTTAGGCTCAATTGAAAAATTGTCTATAAACTTGTTCACGATCTTGCTTTATTAATTTTTTTTCTTCCCGGTTCCATTTGACAGAATATTAGATGCCTTGCTCTTACAACATCCGGGAACCGCTAGTATAAGTAATCACATGCTGTAATAATAAAAATTTTCTGCGCGAAAATTGCATGAATTTTCTAACCGTGTACGGGCGTGAAGTGCACCGAGAAGGACGCTTATGCGTTCCGCATCGTCTCGTACAGTGCTCTTTGCGCTTCTAACAAGTTTAAATAACTTTTTTCTTCCAAGATACTCAACTTCATATTTTTTAGTGAGACAGCTCTTCAATCACTCAATACTCACAATTTTTTAAATCAAAGACAAAAGTATCTATTGGAAGAAAATGCAACTAAACGATTTAAATAATCAACTATAAAATTTCTTGATATAAGAAATGAATGAAATGAAAATAAAATGAATGAAATTGAAATAAAAATAATTGATTTTTGAAAATGTGTACAAGTGTATGGTATGTTAATTTTATAAGAAACACAAATCAATAAATGTCAGGCATGGCTTTTTTTTATTAATGTACAATTCATATTTTATTATTTTCTTATATGCAATCATCATACATGAAAATATTTGAGATACATATCCTCAAATACCCGTGAGAAACGGCAACATTTATATCACACTTTACAAGCAAATATTTGTATGAAAAATTTTGTATGAAAATAACGGTTTTTCATACATTTTCATTTGCAACACTTTTTGAAGTAATTCGCGCAGCAGAAATCAATTTTTTTCGCAGTCTCTTTAAATACCTATCGACTTTCATCAAACAACCTGGTCAAAAAAATTTTTTTTCATTTTTTATCATAGAAAAAGTAAAAAATTTTTCCATTTTTGTAGCATCTCGTTAAATTTTTTAAATTCAATTTTTGTATAAATTTCAAATCAATTTCTGTATATAAATTTCGTGAATTGAAAGAAATGTCTTTTACAAGCAATCTGGTAATTTAATCAGGTCATTTGATTGTATAAATGTTTATAAAATATTTTCGCATGACTATCAATGACGCCTCTGTCTGTTCGAAAACTTGACATGCATTTAGAAAATTGTTATCAAAATGTGTCTTGAGCCATTTAGTTGTATATAAATGTAAGATTATACCACAAATGGACTAAATACTTTTTTCCATAATTTCATTTCAAAATTGTTCGTTTAAAATTGAGAAGCAGTTATTATTAATTTTTGTTTACGAAAAAACGCTGTTTGTAAAGGCACTAATTCGAATGAATCCGAACTGATTTGTAGAATGAAAACACAACTTACACCATACTTTCGTATCTTGCTTGAAATATCTAACAAACAGAAAAATTGAACGTTATTCGAAATATTGAAAATAAAGTACAATTTTGAATATCTCTTCGTTTCAGTGAAAGAGCTGATATGTATTTGAAAATCGTAAAAAATACTATACAAGATCCATCAAAAATCATTTTGGTCGTTGCAAAAAAATTCGTTCACAAAAATGTGTTACAAATTTCCATCCAAAAAATCGTAAAGTCGAATATACATCTCACAATTTTTAAAGCCCGGCCGGAATAAAAATCGCACCAACCTTTTTTTTGCGCGTTGTACATGTCAAGCAGTGATATACAATATACAATATAATTATACGGAGCATAAAAATCATACACATTGCATAAACTGGAAGACATGAAAAATCCTGGTCAGACGGTAACCAAACATGATAACCTGACGATTTTTGGCATCCTCGCATTTGACATTTCGGAGTTGCTTCTCTATTCATAAAAATACTTATTGCAGTTAAGCAAACAATTACATATTTTACATAGAGCAAAATTGTTTTATGGTTTAACATATTTATAGTACTAATATCCTGACAGCTTTTCATAAAATAATCATAATTAACAATAATAATTAAGATAATGATAATAAAATTACTGGTTTATACAATATAAGTAACGTATTGCGTTCAACTTCAATTATCAATATTATATTTATTTGTTAATGACCAGTTTTAACAAAAGACAACTAAAGTTATTGCATTTTTCTTTTCATTTAGACGGAATTTTGGTCATTAGCAAATTCTAACGCTAAAAATAAACAATAAAAATGTAAAACAATGCATTTCCTTGAATACAAATTGTTTCTCCCAACATTGATAAAAAAATATTGCAACGTTTTATGATTCAATACATTTTCTCTGTAGAAATCAATAATCCGTTAATTAAAAGCTTGTTGGAGTGTAAAATTCAATATAGTAAAACATGAATGCTTTTCTATTATGAATAACACAATTTTTTCAGATCCCATGAGATTCGATTTGTGTAAAATGTTAAAAAAAAGATCTTTTCTTCTGTACAAAAGTTGTTTTTGCATTTTCCTGTTCGTTACGGGAAAATCAAAAAATTTTTAAACATTAAATAAATATAAATTCATTGATGAGAGACTAATGAATTTGGTAAATCATATTCTGTCCTATAGTTGAAATTACATTAATGTCCCTTTGAGTATAATATTTAAACAGATAAATTAGAAAACCTTTTAAAAATTAATGAGATTCTTTCTCTAATAAGCATATTTCATTTGATCACATAAATTACTTATGCTAAGTATATACGGCACAAGGACGGAAGATTCTTACCACACACAGCTGGGTGTAATGTGCACCGAAAAAATGTAAACGACTAATAGTTGCACTTTTTCGACTAAAATCAAAATCGCACGTTCATGGAGAATCATCAAAAACAAGTTGCATGATTCGCTCGCAAAAGAACAAACAGAAAAATTAAGTACTGCGTTATTAAGTACAGCATGAGATTTTATCGGAATTTCTTGTACTAACAGCGCATCTCAATTATTCGAAAGATATTTCTCGTGAATTTGGAGGACCAAATGCAATTAGAGGACCAGCGATCGAAATTCATTAAAAGATTCCACGAATCGTATGAATTTTTATTAAAAAAGTTTCGATTTTTTAATAAAAGTATTTTTATATACAACCAAATAAAAAAATAAATTGAATATATAAATAAAGATAAAAAAATATATCTTTTCCAATTGCAAATAACGAAAAATAGAAGTCTAATTTTTTATCTAATTTTTTATATAAATATTTAGAAAATTAATTTTGTTTAGTTTTTTTCCACTTGACACATTGAACTTTGATCGTTTCAGGCTTATAGATAAATTGAAATGAAACTTTTTCACTTTGATCTTTTGAAGAGGCTGATTTTTCAGTAAAGGAATTTATAAATTTCATAACATGGAAACGGCTAACAGACTGGAGAAGAGCAAAATTCAAGTCTACTCAAAGACACTTGGCCAAACGTCCAACGTTTAAGAAAAATGTGATGACGTGAGAAAAGAAATGCACTCCATTCTCAAGTACCAAAAAATAGGGCAAGACACTGATTTTGCAGTTATGGAAAAAAATCTTTACAGTGGGAGCAGAAAGTTTGACCGTAAAAATCAATGATATGAGCAAGATATGGCGAGCCCATGAAGGGGTCAAGTGTCTTGAAAACTTGACGGACAAAATTGAAAGCGCAAGGAAGTTTGGAACTTACGAACGAAACGGATAATGAAACGATTCAACAGTTAAGTGGAAGCACAAAAAATTTTACCATTCAGTTTCATAATTGGTGTAAGAAAAGTTTGAAAATGAAATGAAAATAGTTCAATGTGAAAATGGAAATCATAACAGTAAATCGAAAAATTAGAACGTATAATCAAAGAACAACAATAAAAATAATTAAATTTTTTTTATAATTAAGAAAACTATTGTTTAATAAAAATTCCTCGATCTGAGAATTAGATGGATGAATTTTAAATACCAGTCTTCTTATAACATCCTATCCTTCAACTTTACCCTTTCGCCTATTGAAATATTTTTCGAATTCTTTTAAAGCTAGAAAAACACACTCATTGGTACAAAATTTGTTCGTTACAGTTTTTGTTTTGTTTTTGTTTTTCGATGACATAAATTACGTTAGCGGAAACTCGATTTTCTTTGTTAATTAGACTCGTGTGAATAAATAAAACCTTGTGAGATATTTGAAACATCTCAAAGATATCATTCAACGCCCACATCAGATTTCCACGAATCTAAGCGCAATTTGTTACCTTGTTGATTGTTTAGAAATTGCAAATTCATCGGTTAATTAACATCGAGCACCGAGGCATTTGCTGAGTTATCGTTGTCGATGATTTTTCAAAATCGTCGAACTGAACTTGTGACATTATGCGTGTTTCCTCTTTTTTTTATATTGCTCTTTTTTATATAATTCCTTTTATCACATTCCGGATTCGGCTATGCCCTCGTCATCTGCAATAAAAATTGAAACACCAATTTTATTATACAAAACAGATAACAAATTCAAAACTAATCAAATTACTCTTTCAAATGAAATTCTAAACTATCCTCCAAATGATAATTCTAAAAAGATAAGAAAAACGTCAAATTTTGCAACATGCTTGAGATGCATGCAAAATATGAAGCAACTGTTTTCATCGTCAATCATAAAGCTAAAGTTTACAGGGATAATTTCAAAGTAGATGAAAAAATGGAACCAATTTTTTTCATAGTAAAACAAAAAACGTTCAGACAGCTAAATTCAAAATAACCCGACTGTGCAAAAGAAGCATATTCTAGAGGGCAAGGTAAAAAGAATGGTCGGATCATTGGATCGTGCACGACTTCAAACTGGTAACCAAAAGTCGTCCAAAATTACCATCGGAACAAACTTCGCTATCGGAGATTGAGGATCATCTATCTTTCGACGGCGAGCCGTCTTTCGGAGCAACGTCTGGGTTCTCAGCCAATTCAGCCGAGCTCAGACTCATCCCTGTGTGTTCGAATTTAAACATTTGGATGAACAAATTGATCGACCGAAAAATGGCTGAAATGTTTCGGATACCTTCGAAGCCTTGGTTGTCATGGATCTCTCGCGGCGGTACCGCCGTGTCCTGTCCCTCGAGAACAGCCAGCAGGCACTGGTGTATGCAGATGTACTGCTGTTCCGTCTGGACCATCCAGACTCGCTCTTTTCTCATCGCCCAGACGATGCCGAAGATGTCGACATAATCCGAAACAAGGATCTGCTGCAGAATTCGATCCAACGTGATGAAGGTACCGCTTCGACCAACGCCTGCACTACAGTGCACAACAATAGGCCGCTGGTCCGGTCGCACGCGTTCTCGGAACGCCCGGACGAATCGCGCCAAAGTTTGGGGCGGATTAGGAACACCGAAGTCAGGCCACGTGGTGAAGTGGAAGTGCTGGATTACACGTTTTGATTCGTTCTGAAAATTATGACCAGTTAGTACTGTTGTCTCTGGTGTATTAGAAATTAAAAAGATGTTAAAACAATTTCAGTACCCTGCACAGCATAAATTCAGTTATGCTCCAATCGGGATAATGTGTTTCATTTAGAATAGTAACACAAATGTCCCCGTAATACGCAGGCAAAGTGTTCTCGGGCCAGTAATGGTCGCATTTTTCTCTGCCCTTTTCGATACAACGCGTGAGCATCACAATCGCTCGACTGTTGCTCTCCCAGACCATCCGCCAAAAGTCGTCCCTCGTCGAGTGCAAGGGACCTTGCGTTACAATAAACTCCCGAGGTGAATTGTGACCCTAAAAAGTTGTTTGGTTTAGTGATAACATAGTCGGAATGATATCAAATGTTTGTGAATGTTTGAACAAGTACCGGAACATAATTTGCGTTTATGTAATCCGACCCCTCTTCGTCGTCGACTGGCTGCAGTTTGAATCTGCTGTGGTCATATGGTAAAATGTTGGTGAATCGATTTTTCGGTCGGTTGCACGGCAGATCTGCAGCCGTGCATGGTTGATCTCGGCCAATGTGTTTGAGTTCTTCGAATTCCTCTGAGAAGCGGAAATCCGAATCCGCTGACATCAGCCGGTAGTGTTCAGCAAAGTTTTCGATCCTCACGGGTCGGCTAGATTGAAAATGACTAATTAAAACAAGTTCTAGATTATCCTTATCCTTATTTATATAAATTGTATACGTTATTGCTTAATTTGATTGATTAGTACATAAGAAATTAATCTACTACATTAAATATATAAAATATATAAATATTTAAATTTATAATAAATTTTATATTGGATCAACTGAGATAAGAGTGACGCTGCATTATTTATTAATATTGTTTAATTAACTAATTCGTATAAGAAATAAATTTTGTCTGAAGTAGAATGCTGTCTCACCCTATCTGTCACTTTTACCCTAGTTGACCCTATTAGGATCTGACATCAACCGGACGCTATCTAGATCAAACCACTATAATAGTAGATTTAAAAAAAAAAATTAAATTCTTAAATAAAAATTTTAAACGATGAAATTGATTTTATGAAACACACTTTTTGATTATGAGGTCCAAAAGGTCATTTGTTTCTCAACATTTTTCTTACTATCTTACTTTCTTACTACTTGTTAAAAATTTTTATGTACACAAAAGTTTACATTTATTAAAAAAATGTATTACTTATTATACCTTGTTTCAATAACACTGTCAGGCAAAGACAGATCATCGGTCGTCCTTGTCTCTGTCGTTTTTCTTCGCTGACTCTTCTTCTTGTTTCGTTTTCTGATCAGCAGACCGATGCCCAACAATGTTAACAACATTATGATTGGTATGGTCACGCCAACTATAATTGCCGTATTGTCTTTGTCTAAATGAGAGAAAAAAATCATTACTCATCATACAATGTAGAGGAAAAATCATCTATCCCGAAATATGTTTTTATTTTTTAATTACGTAATTTACCTGCTGCTAATAATCCTTTGCAAGATAAAATAATGAATGGAAAATAAAATTATTAGATACGTCTCTTTAAATTAACTTCATAATTATTAGATAATGTTTTAACACTAGAAGTACCAAGGGGAAAAAAATTTCCTAGCTAAATTTAGAATACATGTAAAATATTTATCGAAGATCTCTTATGAGATTATGATATATATATATTTTTATTTTTCTCACATTCTATAAACTTTTAAAAATACAAAAATCTATGTTTTAGAATGCTATTATTCAATTTGCCTGTATAAATTAAATTGACCCTTTTACCCTTGGTACTTCTAGTGTTAAATACTATAGATATTCAGTAACTTTAATTGTTATGACGCTTTGGTTTGTTTCTTCTTACCTGTTTGTAATGGAAAACTGTAGCTAGTGTCGGTGAATTTTTCTGGAGCAGTAAAAGCTCGCACTTTGACCCTGTAAGTTGACCCCGACTTCAGTGGACCATTGCAGTACCCTATTTTGTTTTCACAATTTTCTGTTCCTATAGTGAAATCTTCAATGGATCCATTTGTGAATGGATAATATGGCTCCATAACCTGACGAATCAATCAAATATCAATTAAAGTTGGTAACAAATTCAAACAAATTCCCATTGTGTATTGTTTCACATTTTTTAAGAATATTGGGTTGTGTTATCGATAATGCACAGAATTTAATGAAATTGTCCAACCAGACTCTATGAGATTAAATGTACTATGTGATTTTTTTCCAGAATTTTCCATCGTTTACTTTTCCAGATAAT
>JAAMPD010000202.1:73700-87174 GCA_025266255.1 Trissolcus basalis
TCAATGTCGTGTTTTCCATCTCGTACTCGTTGATGCATCGTTTGCACTATCTTTGTTGCACCTATACGACTTTGGCCTTAAGGTGATGTCAAACTGGGAGTTACCGACATTACAGATTTCTTGATTAAAAATTAATAAAGTGATTGTAAATTAATTTCACGAGAAGAGCGAGATTTTCTCAGTTATTTTACACATTCCTAAACAGAAAAACTGAATTTTCATAATTAAACGTTGACGAATAATGAGTTCTAGTTTTTGAAGTGGAGGTTATTCGTAGGACTCATTGTTTACATCGTTCAACAAAAAATCATGTTCTATTATGCTACGAATTCTCCCATTATTGCAGAATCTCGCTCTTCTCAGTTTTTTGAAAAATAACACTTATTGTAATTTTGATAAACAAAGTCCCTAACTCCATGGTAGCAGACTTTATACATCACCTTAATTTTCGAGGAAGATAATATAGTTGTGGATGTGCAGCCTATTATTCATGGTTGGTTGTTTATTTGTCGTGCTGCGAGGTTGATCTAGTAAATTTCTAGTGAACTATTTTCAAATTCAAATATTGTCAATGGTATATGATTATATAGCATGTTTGTCATAGGAGTATATAACGAAAAAGAATGTGTTGAAAATTTGAATCATGTTATTTCTTTGAATAAATATCGGTACTTATATCGTAAGTAAAATTATTTTTATTTCTTTTATTTGTTACAGGGCAAATCGGATGAAA
Organism: Trissolcus basalis; assembly: GCA_025266255.1. NCBI lineage: Eukaryota > Metazoa > Arthropoda > Insecta > Hymenoptera > Scelionidae > Trissolcus > Trissolcus basalis. The sequence continues at coordinate 74,434 of JAAMPD010000202.1, forward strand.
AGAAAAGAAAGAGCCTTGCACATAAGGAGAATGTAAACTTTTAAAGTAAGTATTTCCAAGGTTTGAATAAATAGATGAATTTCACTATTACACTCCACAACAAAATTAAGGATATTGGGTTGTGTTATCGATAATGCACAGAATTTAATGAAATTGTCCAACCAGACTCTATGAGATTAAATGTACTATGTGGTTTTTTTCCAGAATTTTCCATCGTTTACTTTTCCAGATAATCACGTTTATATTTTTCCATTTTGCAATGTGAACGCATAGGTTAGAGTAGCACCGCCAATGTATACATTCATCGATACTGTTTTAGAATAACATCAACGCATGTTTACATTGGCGGTGTTACTCTAACCTATGCGTTCACATAAGAAAATGGAAAAATATAAACGTAATTATCTCGAAAAGTAAAGGATAGAAAATTCTAAAAAAAATCACATAATACATTACAATCTCATAAAATCTCTTTGAAAAATGTCATTAAATTCTGTGCATTATCGATAGCCCAACCCAATATCCTTAACAGAATAAATTCATAGAATCACTCACCTGATATGGCGGCCAAATACTGTACCCCTGAACATCCCTCCAGCTCAACATCTCAAGTCCAGACGAATTTTTGCTATCGTCCTCAGCGACGATAATCGTATACGAAGTAACGGCGCCGTTTTCTTCGCTGAAATAATTTTTGCGGAAACGAATCTGCAATGTTGTGCTGCTACGAAAAACTTCCGTTGGCACGACTTGAACGGGTGGCTTTGGCGGTGCCAAAATTGGCATCTTCTGTTTCCATGTCACTTCCGGACCAAAACCTATCCTCGTCTCTGCTTGGACACGGAAAACATACGTTTTGCCCGGAATCAGAGGCTTGATCACGCCTTGGAATTCGTGCGGTGGGAAATCTTTTTTCTGTGTGTGGTTTGATCCCTGTGGTTGAAAAATTTTAAATTAATATAAACTTTTGTTCATCATGTTTGGTTCATTTTAAAATTAAAACATAAATATAATTTGACAGTGACCTCCAAGCCATACGTGATGCTGAATTTCCGGATGATTCCATTTTGTTCCTGGTCGGGAAGCGACCATTTAAAACTGATCTCACTCGGTTGGATGTCTGTTGGCTCAAACTTGCTCACTTTTCCGGGATATGATTCGCTGGTGGTGAAGCTCGCACTGATAGGTTGCGAGCGTCTAAGATAAAACGATTCGGTTCCAGACCGAACCACTAAAGTAAATGTATAATTTCTGTGCGGTTTCAAATCATAGATTGTTATTTGATTGGTGTTCGTAATGTTCTGTACGAAATTGCCATCCGCGTTTATGTACTGCACTTGAAACGCGTCGTATTCTCCCTGAGGCAAATCCCAGGCGAGGGTCACTTTGGTGTCGTTTATTTCTATCGCTCTGATCATCGTGATCGGCTCTGGATCTGCAAATTTATTTAAACATGTTTAATTTCCGTTTTACAAATTATTGTTTTACTTTAAACCAAAAAATGTTTCATAAATTGTACTGATTCTTACACAATCGGTCTTGTCTGTGCAATGGTCTGCTTTCGACATTCTTGCTGACGGTCCACATTGTAACGTTATACAATTTGCCCGGTACCAAACCGGAGAACGTCACTTTTGTATCCGTATCGTTAATGAAACGTTCCTTAGTGGTATTCTTATTATCACTGATACGGAATCGGTACAAATCAAATCGAGAAGACTGAATGCGCGTTGGGGTGTACCTCAGGGTCAAGGAATCTGACAAATTTTGGTCCACCACAACCACTACTTCTGACTGAATCAGCGGCACTGAAATTCACGAATGGAAATAATAAACGATCAAAGTTTATAATCTTGATTAAATTTTGTTTAAATTTTATAAAAAGTTCAAATGAAATACTAACTTGTTCGAGTGGTAAAAGTGGCTTTGTTGCTAACGAGGTTGTAAGAAACAGTAAAAATACTGAATGAATATTCGTCCCCTGGAATGAGATCTCCGATGACAACCTTTTCGATGTGATCGTCATTTTCACTGAACGTGAAATCTTCCGACTCGTGATTTTCAGTAAAATTTTTACTCTTGACATCTTTGGGGTTCTCTGTGAGCCACCATTTGAGTGAATAATATTCTATCCTTCCCTCTGGTCTCACCCATTCCAACGTGACGTTGGTTGAATCCACAATTGGTGTTACGTTTATCACTGGATTTGGCCCTGAAAAAGAAATTTGTTTTTATCGTACAAATTCAAATCAACGATTTAAGTATTTTGAATTGAAGGAACTAGGTCTAACTTATAGTATGGTTGACTTGCAGAGGGTAAGAACTTTCAACTCCGAAGCTAATGGTGTTAACTTGAATGATATATCTCTCTCCTGGGGTCATATCAGTAACTTCTGCCTCGGTGACTTTGACATTGGGCAATTTGACCCACTGTGGATCGTCTTCGGTTCGATAACGAATTGTATAGTCGCTGAAAATCGAATCCGTTGGAGCATGCCAGTGTACCAGCACAGCATTGCTGGTTACCTTTTCAATGCTAAGATTGCGGGGTGGGTGGGGCACTGAAAATGAAAAAAAAAAATTATTTCTAAGCCTATAAAGAAATTGAATGAAAAGAACTTGATGAAATTAGTTTCAACTTACAAACTGCTTGGAAAAATCCATGGGGTTCACTTCTAAGTCCATGGCTGATGGCGAAAACCTTAACTTCGTAACCAGCTCCTGGGTACAGATCTTCAATGATAATGTGAGACTCGGTGGTGAGAGTAGAGGCACTCTCTCCCGTGTCATTTCGATTGTGCGTGATTTCGAATCTATCCTCGCGAGAATTTACGTCGCTCTTCCATGAAACATTGAGGCCTCTCTCGATTGGTCTGAGATCTTCAATGATGGGACTCGACGGTCGTGTTGCTTGATATAAAATTGTCTCGTTTGACTCTACCTTTTTACTTATCGACTCTACTATGATTGAATAGTTCCTTCCTGGCAATAAAGCGTCCAGAAGAATCTGAAAATTTAATTTTAATAAATTCGTATTAGAATTTTTTTCATATAAAACTAAAATGTAGTCATTAAAAAAAAAAAATAAATAATAATAATAATAATGCTTTACTTAATAATGATCTAGAATATAAAGTACGTATAGTATATATAAATACATAATGAATATTATGTATAAAAAAAATATAAATTGAAGGAAAACAAACCCTCGTTTTGTTTGTAATTAAAACATTGCTATCTCCACCAATAGTAGCTTCCACTTCATGGTACTGCACTTTATAACTATCCTGAGTGCTTAATGGATCAGGAGACCAGGAAACCTCGACCATCCATTTATCGTCAATCACAGCACTCAAATTTTTGACCGGCAAAGGTTCTATGCAAAAAATTGCACTCAGTTAAAGAAACAACACTCCATCTCGGCTATCACAAATGAAGAAAAAAAACTTACTCAAAGTGACATCTCCGTTAGCATTCCAGCTGGTAACTTTACCAGAGACAGTTTTCACAATCACTTGATAAGTTTTGCCTGGTTCGAGGTCTTTGAATTCCATTGAGTTAGAGTTGGGGTCATCGTTGGCACTTCGCGTGATGGGTGTGAACCGACGGTTCCCACCTAGAGAGATGGTGTATTTATCGAACTCCGATGTACCGTTTGGAGGGCTCCACATTACTCGGAACGATGTTGATGTTATCGATGACTTGTCAAACGTTACATTTAGAGGCCTCAGCGGTACGGTCCGGTACTGGGCCGTTGTCGGTGCCGACGTTTCATCTTCCGAAACCGTTTGCACTGATATGTTATAAGCTCTTCCTAAAATAAGACATTTATAGTATAATATAATATAATAATAATAATAATAATAATCAAATATTTTAATAAAATATTTAAGGTAATTTTATACTTTCAAAATTACAAATTGGGCAGAAAAATTGCACGAAAAAAGAACTAGATTTTTTTGGCAAATAAACAAATATATCTGACGGTTTTTACATGAAGTATCTATAATTTTATATTTTATATTAAATATAAAATGACATATTTATATAAAACAGCCAGATATATATGGTTGATATATATATGTTTAAAACAGAAATAAATATAATTACACGTATCATGTATATGGCTAATTCAGCCATACGTATATTTACTTCAATAAGATTTTATATTTCATTTACTTATAAGTTTGATATATTTGTATGGTTGAAATAGCCATATATTCTACTTGTTCCAATAACAGCCAGATATGATGGTTAGATTACAAATAAATATATTTGTACTGACTATACTTCTTTTCCGTGTGTAATTTAACAAAAATTGATAAGGGTCAAATTAATTGAAATATTTTTTAATTTGATAAATTCTTGTTAACTATCTTGAAAACCGACCTGGAACTAAATCTTTAAATGCAGCCTGAGCAGGACCTGGAGGCTCGCCTTCCTTCTCAACATAAAGAACTGATTCGACGGCATCTGGAGGATCGATGCTCACTTTGTAATGCGTGTAAATGCCTACAGGATATGGGGGCTGCCACAATACTAATAATGTGGTTTCGTTTCTGAACCACACAATAAATTTCCCTGGTGTGTTCGGTTCTGAAATACAAACATGACAATAAGAATTTCCGGTTCTTTGACTGATCTTTTACCAGTTGCAAATATCGAATTTCTATCAACACAACTTTTTTTGCAATTAATATATAAAAATGGTTGCATTGAATTTGCAGTTTTATAATGAGTTTTTATATTTGTCGTTTATTTCATACTTGTTGTGAAATTGCGGCTGGTGTAAGCAACGCTTTCCTTGGCGTCAAGAACGGTAAACAACTGCAGAGAATACGTAGCTCCTGGATTGAGATTGTTCAAAGTATAAGAAGTCGCGTCGGCTGATATCACGCTTGTCCATGGTTTTTCAGTGTCACTAAAATTTTGCACTCGCAGACGAAATCCTGAGTAGTTACCCTGATTCGGAGGCGCCCAGTGCACCGTCGCAGTTTTGCCTGTCAGTACTGACACTGTCATATTCGTCGGTGGATCGGGTGCTAAAAAATATAACAAACTTTCAAAATTCCAGATCATAAATTTCAGTCTCGTTAAAATTTGTCATAAAATACACGTTTCTTATCGGTAAAAACCAATAAATCGTCGCGACTTTTAAGTTTGACTATTCCGAACAATGTTAAAACGTTCTTTGTTTTGAAATTTTGAAACATTCTCTTTGTTAATTTATCAAATATTGTTTACAATGAGTTTTTAATTTTTGCCTCGGCGATCGTGACTCAGAACAGCGTAAATCATCTTGCGACGATAAAATCTCGGACTGAAAATCACGACTTTATAATCAATTTGCACAAAGCTCTTGGCTCGATTGTAAAATAATCAAATCTTTTAATTGAACGTGTACATTCGGATTATGAATATCTTTGAAATTTCCTTAACAGCTAATGACATGAACTTTTTTTTCTTCGAAATAAAATTATTGGTAAAATTGATCATTTATAAAACTGTCAAGTTCTTTCAATCGAAATTTTCCATTTCGAAGTTTGATTATGAGTTGCAAAATTACCTGTGGTAATGGAAGCTGTCCATGATAGATAGTCGTTTAGTGTACTGTTAATATAATAAAGTCGAAACTCATATTTAGTTCCCGGTAACCCGTTCTTAAATGTGATCACGTTGCCAATATCCCTCGCAGCAATAGTCGTGTTGGAAGGCGGAGAACCCACGCTAGGTGTGTACTCCAACCTGTACCACGAGTCGCCTTGACTTAAATTTCCTGGTATTTGAATAGCCAAATCCGCAGAGTATGTTATCTGCAAAAAGATAACAAACAATAGAAAAACAATTCACCAACAAAAACAAACGGCCGGATGATAAATGATTCTCAACTCAAAGGCTAAATTTAATTTCCAAGCGAAAGAAACGTATTTTCGAATGTTAATCAGATGTATGAAATTTCATCTATCGTGAAACTACTTTTTAGATTCCAAAATAATCGAAGATTCAACAGCATAAAAAGTTAAGTGGGTATTTAAAGAAACACACATTTACAAGCAAAATATAGAAAGTATTGCAAAAAAAAATTGCACTCGAAACTAAATCAAGAGTTCAAACTAGAAAGTTTTTTTTTTCACTTTTTTTGTAGCAAATTCTTGCTTACCATTCGTTCAATACGTTTTATTGCATTTGTGACATTTAAAAAAACAAGTGAGCAGTAAAGCATGTAAAAAAAAGGATGTTGTAAAAAATGTGCATATATTTACCTTTGGCACGAATAACAGGATGAGAAAGGTGCAGTACCATTTTTCAATTTTGTTTGACATCGATAGTTTGTCCATCGTGAAAGAAAACATTAAAGTTGCTTGTTGTTGAAACGCATTTATCAAGCTGGTTAATACTGATGAAAAGTTACGCAGCAGCCCATGCTGCCAGTCCTTATTATAGTACTGCAATAACACACCTGTCGGCCATTGATAGGAAGTGCCATATTTACCTCTCCGATCGTCAATTGTACAGACCTGCAAAAAATAATCAAAATATCACGACCCGCGAAAACAATCTTTTGCAACTCAACTTGCGTTGGAGAGAAAACGAAAAAAATGATGAACAAGCTAATTTTATACTTCTGTTAGGCGTACGAAATAGAGAAAACGAAAATCCACATGTGAACGTCGGGAGTAGAGAGAAAATGAGCAAAGTGAAAGTATATAAAAATGAGGAGGTTTTGGGTACAATTTTTCGTTACGAAAATGAATGAATTGATTATTAGACGGGAGCGGAAGACTCACGTACGGTATAATTGTAGACAGGCGTTCACCGTCGAGCGGAGCGGCAAACTAGAGGGAACATAGTTTCGCAACAAGGTTTGACTTTCAATTTTTCATTCCAGCGCAACTTGGTTGTTTTGATGGGCTCGAAAGACCGACATTTCACAGCCGATTTTCGGACCGAGGGAACAAATAAATCGTCCCGAAAAAACATTCACTGCCACGAATACTCAGCTTCCGAACGGTTCAAGCCGCGCGAGCCATGTCGGACTTGGTGTTACTGTTTTTCGACGGCCTCGCAACTAGCCCCACCGCTGTGTCCTGTTGAAACGGTACAGGAACACTGACAAGTAGCGCGCTGTAACTATTACACGGCAGGATCCTACTTTAACGATCCGAGTTTTGCGTGACACAAATTTGTTATCAACCAAATTAAAATTTCTATCAAACAAATTTTAACCTGATTCCTCCTTTTTTTCAAGGTCACAGTTTTGTACTTGAAATTTCAGGTGGAAAAAGCTGCAACTTTAAACGATTATTTTTACTGTTTTTAATTAAATTTTAAACAAATGAAAAAATTTTGCATTGTTTAATTTTTTCAGTTTAATTCTTTGAAAATTAAAACTGAAGTTTTTTTTAATTAGGGGAGTGTTTTATTCGCCCCAACTCGTAAATCTGTGTCGGACAACTTCGGTTTTTAAAAGGGTGATGTACTTGTGAGTCATCATGGTGGTAGTGTAACCGTGTGACTCGTGTGAGTCATCCTGGGGGTGATATTCCCGTGTGATCTATGTGATTTCGATTGAGTGCAGGATTATTATGAATGTTTTCACTTCAAAATATGATGTCGATGAATGCCAATTTTTAATTTGGTAGCTGATTTATCTTTAATATTCAATAATTTAAATTTAGTAATTTATTAATTTTTAATTCGATTAAGATTTAATAATTGTTTATTCGTTTCTTTGTTGTACAATCATTTTATTTATTTTTTAAATACATTCTTGGACTTCTTTAAACAATCATAACTTAGATAAATTCAAACAAATTTAAACAAACGTAATACTTTTCAACATAATTTGTAAAACTTGAAAATAAATGTTTCAGAAAGGTTGAAAAATGTTACATCGACTTTTAATTTTGTGCCGAGTGTAAGATCGTTCAAATTTGAGCGCCTCTCGGAGCACTTGAAAAATGACAATCTTTCAATACATTATTTGAAAATAAACAATAGATTCTTGTCAGGATTTTTAATGCGGAGTCTTAAAACAACAATTAGTACTTGTTATCTTTATTTTTACATGAATTATTATGTGTAATTAAAAATTATTATTCTAAGTTACTTACAAAATTACATTCGCTAGTCATTCTGTCTTTGTCTACACCGTTTCGATAAAGTGAGACAAACACAATTTATAGTAGGCCAGATATTCGAGCAGACGATACAGAGTTGTGCATCTCTACTGTGGTTTAGTGACAGGTGCATAAATATTATGTAATTTGAAAGAAAAAAACAATAAATAATTCGTCCCTGTGATTAAAATAATAATAACAAAGGTATTTATAAACGACATTAAGTATGTACTATTATTATTGTTAGTAAAGGGTCGAGACTCAAACATCTTTTTAGAATAAAACACTCACATAATCAGGTAGAGTAAATCTAACCAACAAAATTGTTTACAAGAGTATATATCGAATTGGCTTTTTCTATCTGGTAGAAAATTCAAACGAAGGTTGAAATTAGGTATGGTTTTAATTGTTATATTATATTTTTAGGTTAACCATGGGAGGTCATCATCATCATCATCCCCCACCAGTTCCAGACTGGAGGATCTACAAAGCAGAAGATGTTCCTGAGCTGAGAAAATTGCAGGAACGTCTGGCAAAACATGGTTTGAAAGATCCCTGGATCAGAAACCAGGTCTGGCGATTTGATCCAAGTTGGGGCACACCTTGGGGACGTCTCACAACTTACTTTTTCCGTGGATTCCTCAAAGTCGGATTACCTGCTTTCCTACTCACCATTGCTTTAGAGAAAACATTCGGCGGAGATGACCATCACCATGATGGAGAAAAACACCATTAAACTCATATCTCGTTGGAAATTAGAAAAAATAATACAAACAATGTGATGTCGAATTTAAATGGTCACAAGGGAATAAAAAATGTTGAATTAGATTAACGAAAAGGAACAATTCATTTACCAAAGGTTCTCTTTATTTTGTATAAAACGTTGGGTTCATGTTTTTAATACATCAGTCGGTCGTCGATCAGTGTTTTGTTGGCCAGATTTCTTTTGTTGTTTAATTTGCAAATGGTTAGAAGCAATTGGGAAACCAGCAGTAGAGTTAGACACGATATTATGTAGTCTTTTGAGAACGTCAGAACAAAAATAAATTGTACGAACTCGAAGGTACCAATAATCCATTCATTTCCGTGCAAAGTTGCAGCGTCGAAGTTGTTTTTCGAGTCTGTAAAGAGGATTTTAAGTAATCGGATTAATTCATAGACTTGATTAATTAATTACTAAAAATACACAGAGAGAACTGTGGACTGATATTTGCTCAAAATTGTTTGCTACTGAAAATCGCTCCGATCAGAGCTGATTTTCTAGCTGGCTCCGCCCTTCTCGTGTGTGTTATACCTTAAGTATGTGTTGAGTGCGAGATATTCAGCAGCAACTCACACATTTATTCTAAGCTACATATATACAAAAGGGGCGGAGCTTGCTGAAAATCAGCTCGGATCGGAGCGATTTTCATATTAGAAATTCTACCGAATTTCAGTCCTATCTTACGAATGCGTTTTCCGCTTTTGTTTTGAGCATTTTTCGAGGCACATTTCTCTCTGTGTACTCCATTTTGATATAAGATAACTGATTATATATAAAATACTGACGGGAATGAAAAACGCATATTTTTTATTTCCACCTATTTTTGTAGGAATATTCGTTTTTATTCTCTTCTATGTTGAATCTTTTAAATTTTCATAATTTTTATAGACTATATTTTTGTATGGGATTCGTAATGATTTTTTGAAAATATGCACAAACTCTTCATGGTATTGTGCAGCAATGTTTGTGTGGGCAATATTTTTGACTTACGTAATAAAAGGAAGAGAAGTAAAAATCAAATTGAAGGAAAATAAGTTTTTGCAAATTTTCAAAAGTTTGTCCTCATTAAACTGTTCAGATTGACAGACTTATCAATTTAATAGAAAACACTTACCGAAATGCATTACAAACGCACAAAAAAATAGCATTGAAACATCTGACGATTTGCGGAATTTGTCTAAGAATAGTGATGCGTAAGTGCTTATTATTTAATTGTTTAATAATATTTAATAGTATTTAAGTGTTTATTATTTAGTATTTAGTATTATCCAAACAAATCGTTTTTATTGTCTGAACTATTATTTTAGATGTAGCCATTATAACAATATGTTTAATACTTTTACCATTCTTTTTATATATGTTTATATTCTGTTACATGAGAGAATGTGTTAACAAAAATTTGTGTATCAGAAAAATTTTAATAATATCTGGTTCGTTTTCGAATAAATGGATGATTGTCTTGAATGTTTTGTCTGTATATTTGTATAGTTACATAGTTGCTGCATTTGGAATGCTGGTAATTCTAATGGGAATGATAGCTCATACAAAAATGGCAATCGTCCAGTGAGCTGATACTTCATTTTTCATTTTTTACCTAATTAAATCCTACGTTCAACTACTAATATTATTATCCTTTTTTTCAAGATACGAATTGGACAAAATAAGTAACATAACAGAGTTCATTTATATTACAGACAGTAATAAGATCTTGAAAAATCTACGAAATATTTTACAAACTTATCAATCTTGTACTAAGTAATTATAAAAATCAGTGTGACTAATCTTATTGGTAAGATTAGCTCAGCAAATTATTCAAAATATTTTATCAGATTTGGGGTTTTGGTGAATATAATAGTTCAAATGGTAGCGCTAATTGGATTATTCTCAAGCATTGGTATAATAAGTCTAGACATATATGCTGTAAGAACGATAATTCACATTTCTTTTTTAAATAGCAGTTTGCTGCGTTAACTTCATCCCTCTATTTCAGTTTCATATAAATCAAAAATATTTTTTACGTGTAAATTACAATTGAATTCACAAATTTGCTCATTAACGAAAGGACGAGAAATGTGTTTTTAATCTAACAGAAAGAAAAACGCATTTTAATTTTTTCCAGTAACATTCATGCATACTTGTTTGCAAACTACTCCCCAGAATGTCATCAACATCATTTATTGATATTGGTTTTACTTTGTTTTTTTGCTTATCTATTCCCAAGTTCACTAGTAGCGATTCTACCGAAAAACTAATATTTGTTATATGAAACAGAAAACGCATGCACTGAAATCTCTCATTGTGTAACATGAAGTAAGCAATAGTCTGCGCATACTGGTAGTTGTAAGCTCCTTTTGATGAGATTGAGGTTATGTCGTCTCGTTTTGTACTATTTCGATGTTCTAAACAACGTTCTCTTACAAATACAACTTATACGAATTTATTAAATTAATTAATTACGAATTCAGTTCATCAAAGTAGTACAAAACGTAACGATATAACCTCAATCGTATCGAAAGAGGCTCAGAATGTGTTACGCAAAGAGAGAAAGTTTTTGGTCTCACAATTTTGCACAGTGAGAGATTTCAGTGTAGTTCTTGGTCATGTCATGTAGTAATTGTTATGACTTTTTGTTGTTATTACAATATCCAGGCAAGAAGGATCATGTATGCTCAATATATGGCTCATATATGTTTGATAAAACATACATGTAGCATAAATGGCTGCATTTCTATGACATATACGCAACATATATGACAACATAAATAAATTTTTGCTTGGATAATTATCATTTGTATTAATTCTATTGTTACATTATTATTCATCGAAACAATAATTGATGATTAGATCAATCATCAAATGAAAAATTCCACGTATGATACATTGATCTACATAACTCCAATACTTATTGTAACTTTGTCTAACTTATTTATATGCTGTAGAATATGTGATGACTTTATAATTATCACTGGTGAAAAAATACGAACATCAATGTGAGTTTAATCGACATTTTTGAATATACTATGTTATGTACCAACAGTTTGCACCTACATAAATAGTAAAAAGTTTAATGTATCTACTCGTAGATATGAAACATCTTGGACAATGTTATCTTCGAATATTAAAATAACTTTACTCATTTTTCAAATGATGTGTGATAGTCCGCTTATTATTATTGTTTTTGGAAGTTTGATTTTATCAACAGAAACGTACGTGAATGTAAGGCTACTGGTAGATATAAAATAGATGATTTAAATTTTTTCAGATGTAGCTACATATGAAATTTTTATTGTTGTAGATATTGAAAACTTCTGTATCATATTACACTTTTTTGACAACCATGAGTTAAAATACGATACATAACTGTTATACTAACATTTAATGACTGAATAAATTTATTGTTAGAACTTTTGTCCAAAAACGGTGATTTTGAACTGAAATTTCGAAAATAAACTTAATAACCTTTGCTTTATTTGAGCCTACATTATGATACCCCAGTATTATAGTACCCCAATAAATAAATATCTGATTAATGAATAATAATTGATTTAGTAAATCAAGGGTACATTCTGAAGTGAGTCCGAAATAAAGTTAAAGCGGATACAACCGCTTTTTGTCTGTAGTCTCTTGCAGAATTCTTTTCTGGAAACAGGAATTTTCCTTTTTATAAAGCATTGTTTTACCTTTTCATGCCCTGTGCACACGGCACACTCTGGAAATAGATATATAAGGAAGTATCGATACATTAACAGACAGAATCGGAATCAGAATTGAATTGAAAGTAATCTACGTATTGATAATTGTGCAAAATTTGTATAATTTGGAACATTCGAAAATTCAATAAAGTATATTACAATAGTT